>JBCFYV010000170.1:35000-101000 GCA_039000515.1 Timema cristinae | reverse complement strand
AAAACATTAAAATTTTTTAATTTAGTCACTCATTTACAATGTTTTTTGGTTAAACGTACTAAGTGACGCTCTAGAGTAGTTGTTGTTCTCAAAGATTTGTAGTCGAGTAAAATACTTTGGGAGGATTTTAAGGGTTTAGTACACGTCAACGGCCTAAAGTCTTTTACATATACCTTAGCCCAAATTTACTTTGGGCTAAAAATTAGGCCAAAGCCCTTAGTTTATGCCCGTCCGCGTGTTTGTCACTAAAGGTCACAACTTATTTTGTTTCAAAATTAAAACCTTCAAAAGTTTATTTGTCTAGTTTTGAATTAAGATAAATAATTGAAAAACTCACAATATTTTAATTTACGTAAATTTGGGGTGCCCAAAATAGGTAAAAGACATTAACTAAATTTGACATTCACGGTTTTCCCCAAAAAATTATTTTTTGTCTATCTGGTCATTACAACCCGTGTCAATTACTTGTTTTCAACATTTGATAACCGTTATTATCTTGTTTAGTGATTAAAATGAGGAAAATTTTCTTAATTTTTCCCCTTTTAAAATTTGTAAAAAACTTTTAACAAGAGAACAAAAAAAAAAAATCGAAAGTTTGAAACTGAAAGTCGCTCCAAATTTTTGGGGGCCCTTTTTTCCCCCCCGGCCTCATATAGGGCTTACCAATTGTGACCATCCAGATCTTTTTCAACTGCCCACAACGTCGAAGTGATCACACATAGAAGCCAACAAGTAGTTTACCCCAAACGTTTGCATCCCAAAGTAAGTCATTGAAATCACTCGCGTAACCTTATTTTCAAAACCTGGTTCTGCTGGAAAAAATAAACCCAAAAAGAGTCAACGCAAATGAGTGTCAAAAAAAATTACGCCTCTTTTTTAGCTAAAAAAATTAGGGGGGAGTTTGTTGGCTAAAAGTACATAATGGGAAAACGGTTTTATCCTAGTCGGCCGTGTCAAAGGTTTTTCACAACACCCAGGGTCTTTAGAATATTATGTCGATTTGACAAAAAATTTATCCAGACCAAGGGTTTTCATAATGAAAACGTTTGTCAACTAAAAGATTTCCTACCCCCGCTCAAAACTCAGTGCGTCTTTTCGAGGTGTGGGCCTCCTTGAGCATCGCGACAATGGGTATGTGTTAGACCTTTGTCACCTTAATGAAACATTTGCTCTACAACTCGTCCTAAAGTAAAAATCTCGAGTACCACAGTGGAAACACACATCAGGGAAAAAGGAAACTGACCGGCTAATTTTCTTTACTTCAACCCTCGGTTCGGATTACTTTAAAATTTTGATTTTGAACTCAAAACCATTTTACTAACATCTAAGAAATATGGTTGAAAAACTTATAATAAATAAACATGCATCACATGTAAAAAATATGTCATTCACAAAAACCAATCCCATTTTTCCCGTCCCAATAAACTGCCATTAGGCCAGGATTGACTCATCACCTAAAAAAAGCATCAATCAAGACATTCTGGGAAGAATATTGGGGCCCCCTAGCACATTTGCAAAACCGAATCTACTTTGGCATTTTGGGAAAAAGGGCCTACCTTTCTTGCACCGTCAGCCCTGTACGACATGTCAATCCCAATATTCACCAGGGGTAAAGTTTCTGACGTCATCGGGGAGCTCATTATCAGCGAAATAGGAAGGCTTTGGCCCCCAAATAGCTAGTCGTCCCAAACTTTCCGTAATGAGTAATACCCCCTCCCCCCCCCAGGTCTGGGGCCCCAAAGGGCCAATACCACCACACAACAAAACCCCAAATTTTAAAAAAAATAAAAAAAAACAACGTATAACTGGATTTTTAAAAAAAAATTGGATATCAGTTAAATCTAAAATGGGGAAAAAATGAAAAATGAAATGAGCAAGTGTCCAGGATTACGACATAGGATCAATGTCACAAAAATTTCGGTATTGAACAGGGGGCAATATCCCGAGACAAGCGTGGGGTTGAGGTGTTTCGCTGTGCCAAAAGGAAATCCTACTAAAGGTGGCATTTGAGGCATCAAGGGGGAGTTACGTTCTTTCGTTGTACCAGACACCGCTCAATCTACTCAAGTATAAGGTTTTTGTTTTTTAACTAACCATTCTCTAAATATTAAATTTAAACCTGGTGTGAGCCATTTTCAAAATTTGGAATTAAAAAAAATTCCCTCATCTATAAAATACCCTTAATTTGAGGGAGGGGGCCCAAAAAATAAAATAAAAATAAATATCAAGTTTGACAAAATCCATGAAATCATTTGGACCCATCTCAGGGACACACACTATACACAAAACAGACAGACAAGGACATACATATACACAACAGACAGACAACAGACAGACAGACAAGGACAACATATACACAGACAGACAAGGCATACATATACACAGACAAGGACATACATATACACAGACAGACAAGGACATACATATACACAGACAGACAAGGACATACATATACACAAACGACAGACAAGGACATCATTTTTACACAGACCAGACAAGGACATACATATACACAGACAGACAAGGAATACATATACACAGACAGACAAGGACATACATATACCCAGACAGACAAGGACATCATATACAAAAGAAAAGACAAGGACATACATATACACAGACAGACAAGGACATACATATACACAGACAGACAGACAAGGACATACATATCATAGACAGACAAGGACATACATATACACAGACAGACAAGGACATACATATACACAGACAGACAAGGACATACATATACACAGACAGACAGACAAGGACATACATATACACAGACAGACAAGGACATACATTTTACACAGACAGACAGACAAGGACATCATATACACAGACAGACAAGGACATACATATACCAGACAGACAAGGACATACATATACACAAACGACAGACAAGGACATACATAACAAAAACAGACAGACAAGGACATACATATACACAGACGGGACAAGGACATACATATACACAGACAGACAAGGACATACATATACACAGACAGACAAGGACATACATATACACAGACAGACAAGGACATACATATACACAAACAGACAGAAAAGGGACATACATTACACAAACAGACAGAAAGAAATACATATACACAGACAGACAAGGACATACATATACACAGACAGACAAGGACATACATATACACAGACAGCAGACAAGGACATACATATACACAGACAGACAAGGACATACATATACACAGACAGACAAGACATACATATACACAGACAGACAGACAAGGACATACATATACACAGACAGACAAGGACATACATATACACAGACAGACAGACAGACAAGGACATACAAATTTTAAAATCCACTTTTTTGGTCGGAAAAAAACACAATCATAAATATTACGATTCATCATAATCTCTGGGCCCAAAAATTTTTCACGATTACAATATTTTCTCTTGATATGAGAAATAAATTTTTTTTTTCAGTAATCAGTCTTTAGTAAACTACTATTAAAAATTTATGTTTAACTGAACAACAAGGAGGTATGATTGTTTTTATTTTAAAAAACTTATTAAAAGGGTTACTCAATCTAAACCAAATCGCTGTTTCAATTTTTTAAATGTTTCTGATATTTGAAAATCTGCCATTAGTAAAAACCACTTAGATGAATTTTTTCCCCCAAAAACAAGTATACAGTATATACTACCCATTTTACTAGTCCCCCCCCCCCCCAAATGTATAGTGTGTTATTAGTCATACCACACAACTTACAGGTGAACATTTTAAACAAATTCGTTATAGACATTTTTGAAAAATTTTGAATTCAAGAAAAATCACTATCCTAAATTTTTAGGGTTAGGGTCAAAATAAAATAAAATCTGAATATCAAGTTTGAACTAAATTTGTCTAACAGTTTTGGATCCGTAGCAAGGAACAGAAAATCAGACAGACAGACAGACATTGGTAGAATACACTTTTTTGGCTTCAAGTTCGCATAAAACGTAAAGACTCATCATAATATCGATATATATTTAAGGATTAGAATGCTCAGAGGGGGGGAGGGCACGAAAGGATTTTGGGGGGGCAACGTCAGGAGGTTCGTATTTTTGTTTCCTTTATTCCGACATCTCTACCAATCCTATCATTTTTTATTCTGTTCTTCCAACTATAGCCTAGTAAATATACATATTAATAAAACATGAATTACCTATTTAACCTCATTATGTTGACATAAATAATACAACCTTGTGCATTTAAAAAAAAGTAGAACTTTCTTATCATTACGATGGTATTATAGTTTTAGGGCTAAGTATGGGGAGAGTTAAGGGGGGGGAAATGTTTTAAGCACTGGGGGAGAGAGGGCAACCAAACCAAACCATCTTACCAGCTTTCCTTATAGTCTATTAAAGCTTGGAACAATAAATTTTTCAAAAATACATATCAAAAGATTGGAGATTTTATCAAGACAGTCTCATCAAACATAACATCTTGTTAATCGCGGTAAACATTCTTCAAATATAAAATTCAAGCAACATTATTCAAATAATTTAAAAAATTTAAAAAAAAAAAAAAGTTTATTTATAAACAATCCTCAAATTATTTAAGTTAGAAAAAAATATAAATATCTTCTTATTAATTATCATACAAAACCATTCCAAAAAAAACTCAATTCAAACTAGATCTAAAAGGCATCATGCAAAAGATTTAAAACTTTCTAAAATCTTTCATTAGTGAACTATCATTAAATAATATTTATTTATTACTAATAATGTATAATATAAACTATCCCCGATAACAATTTCGTTAAAAGCATTTTAAAGAGATTTCAATATTTCCAGAATCATTCACATTAAACTAGTCTTAATTTGAGGCCACGAATTAAAATAAAAAATATTTTCTGATATAATATCTAAAATATCAAGTTGGAAACAACTCCATTACATCGTTTTGGTATTTCCTAAGGTAAGGAAGGCAGAGAGACAGACAGACAGACAGACAGACAGACACAGTGATATACAGATAAGCAAGACCAATTTTTATTCAGCTCGGGAGCACAAAAACTAAAAAAAAATTATTCGCATAATACCGATGTCCGAAATTTTCATGATCAAAATACTTTCCTTAGTTTAATGTAAAACAAATTTATTCTACATATTGAAAAATGACGCAAGAATAGAAAATATTACCTAAAATTCCTAAATGATGAAAAATGACCCCCAATAAAATCATTTTCTCAACGAGGAAATCATAGACAGAGGTTATGTTCACTTGAGCGCTGCCTGTGAGGTTGCAAAATGTAAAATTCCATTAAAACCCAGGTCTGATCATAGTAAATGCCGCAGTGTGAAAGAATGCTAGCACCTTGATTACTTAAATAATACATAATGTTTGTTATCCCCTCCATATCTTCACTTTATTTCTTATCAACCAGTGTTCATATAAATGTAGTTGATAGGAGACGTTTCCTTCAGGGTTGTGAATCTTATGTTGACCTCACAAGAGCTACGACCTTTCATTATGGTCAAGCTCCAATGTCCTTCCTCTGGTCGAGAGGATGAACTGAGTAAGGGACATGATGTCTGAATGACAGAGCAGTCTTCTTATCACGGGAATTGGAACAATAACACACAAATAACTCTTTATATCTTCCTCTGGTCGGGAGGATGAACTGAGTCAGGGACATGATGTCTGAATGCCAGAGCAGTCTTCTTATCACGGGAATTGGAACAATAACACACAAATAACTCTTTATATCTTCCTCTGGTCGGGAGGATGAACTGAGTCGGGGACATGATGTCTGAATGACAGAGCAGTCTTCTTATCACGGGAATTGGAACAATAACACACAAATAACTCTTTATATCTACTACGTCATACTTGTAATGACCTAGATTGTTGGTGACGGGGAGATTGGGTTCATTATCCAGGCTGGGTGTACTCAGGTATTTTAGCTCTCTTCTACGTACAAATGTGGGTACCTTAACTATAAATTTTAAACCTTTCTTATCAGCTTATCAGTGTAATATGTGGATTACACAAACGGGTAGTGAGACGTGGTGCACCAAAAAATGTTTACCAATTTTTTCGATGACGTCATTGGCATTATGTGACATCACCACATATAAAGCTGCGTCCATACTGGTGATCCGACCGACCCACTTGCTACTTTAAATTATTGTTTGCTTCTTATTAACCTTCCAGCACACGCACTTGAAGTATTAGATGAGCAGTCGCGTGTTGTAAATTTTACTACACCTTAAAATTTTGTTTGGAATTAAATTTTTGTAATTGTCATTTTAAATATTAACTGCTAATTCGTTCTATAATAGGCTGAGGGAAATAATTAAAAATTAATGACTATATTAAAAACAATATTTACAGTTACATGATTACTCGCGTGTTGTAAACTGAGCAACGATGGTAATACTTTTTCTTAGAAAGTTTGATGCACACTGAAAATAAGCTATAAACTGCCTCTGATCGTTGAGTGTGTCATCTACTCAAGTACATAACTTTAGGAAGCAAAATATGGCTCGCGGGAATGTTGAGGTTTGGGTAGCGACTGGACTCGGCTCAATGTTCGGCTCGTGACGTGGCTCGGATCAATGTTCGGCTCGCAACGTGGCTCGTCTCACTGTTCGGCTCGCGACGTGGCTCGGCTCATGTTCGGCTCACGACGTGGCTCGGCTCATGTTCGGCGCGCGACGTGGCTCAGCTCAATGTTCGGCTCGCAACGTGGGTCGGCTCAATGTTCGGCTCGCAACGTGGCTCGGCTCACTGTTCGGCTCGCGACGTGGCTCGGCTAATGTTCGGCTCGCGACGTGGCTCGGCTCATGTTCGGCTCGCGACGTGGCTCGGCTCATGTTCGGCGCGCGACGTGGCTCGGCTCAATGTTCGGCGCGCGACGTGGCTCAGCTCAATGTTCGGCGCGCGACGTGGCTCGGCCTCAAAGTTCGGTGCGCGACGTGGCTCAGCTCAATGTTCGGCGCGCGATGTGGCTCGGCTCAATGTTCGGCTCACGACGTGGATCGGCTCAATGTTCGGCTGAGGTCTATACGCAGCTTAACATTATTAGGCTACGGCCAGACAAACAGTAAATGTTGCTCGAGCTGGAACTACAATCAGCAACAAATGTTGCAGCACTTGGCCAGACAGGAGCGTGAAATAACGCCACGTCCGACTAGAGAGGTGAGAACTGAGCACTGAGCACCTGCTAGCTCCAGATAGTTCTTAGTGACTGTAGCTAGAGTTGTTTTATCTGAGTGAATAGGGCTTACTTTGTAAAGTGCGGGGACACTGCCTCCCAGAAACAATTTGTCACCAACCTGGAAAAATGTGCTCCTCGTAGATTTATGTCACTCCTTTCCGATATACTAGAATACCAAACTGAAAGATTTTCGTCAAACTCCAAATAGCTTTCAGAGATATTTAATTTTAAGGTATTTAGAAAGGAAGAACCAATCCAAATAGTTCCTTCATGCTCCAATTTTAAAATACTTGCTTGTATGTACACGTGTTAAAATTGTTTACCGCATTTTTTTTATTACTTGTGATATTAACTTATTAAGATCATTTTAATTTTTAAAATCTCGGTATTGTAAAAATTAAAAAAAAAATCAACATCTGAATCCTAGTTCATAATTCAGTTGTCCCATTTTTAACTCCAAGCAAGCCATGTTTTCTACACAGCAGTCCTGAAAGAGGTTAAGAAAATCTTTATTTTCACACTCGCAATGTTTGCGAATTGTCATGAGTTGCATTCTTGGCAGCGAATTACCATCTCGATGCAGGTCTGCTCAATTTGTTCTTAGATCATCGGCCTAATGCCAGAAAAGTACACTCATGAAAAAGATTGGATTCAGCTCTGAATCGTTGTATTTGTAAGAGACTTTTGTTATCCACTTGATCTCCGGAGAGACCCCACGAAGGGCTTCCCAGCTACATTGTACCTAGTGATACCCATCGAGACCGGAACCTTTTCTCCGGGCATGAACCTAAGCCCACGAGTGCCATTCCGGGTTATTTGTAAGATACTATACAAATATACACTCTTCTTTCAAGAATGTGCGACACTATTCAGGTAAATCGTCCGTTTTGAAAAAATAATATAGCACCGTGATTTGTGGACTTTTATTGGCTCAATAAAATGGTTACTAAAATAATTATATATTTTTAGACAAAGACTCTAGTAGTACTACGTAATATTAATGACTTAAAAACTTTTCATCTTGTATTAGATCAATAGGGATATATTGGGGGAAAGGAGACATCCACCAACAATTGTGTTTTGCTTACAATTTTAACAAGGTATAACGATTGTTCACCAATCAGTTCAAAGAGATATTTGTAGATCATAATGAACTGAGCGCAGATACGAGTACATGGAAGTAGTTGTATCATCATAGTTCAAACTAAGATTCATCTATAAGAAGATAGATTCAATATTGCATCATTTCTCCAGAACTAAATTCTCAATTCGTTTTGTTTAAGAAACAAACCTTGCTCTCCCATCGTTAAAAAATAAAATAGAGTTATTTTTATAAAATATATGAAAGATTAAATTTAGATAAACCACACACACACACACACACACACACACACACACACACACACACACACACACACACTTTATGCAGGCTCCCAAATTTGGATGCACCTCCAAACTAATCATTTCATTTGACTAAATAGATTGATTCAATATTTGTTATAATATATTAAATATAATTCGATTACATTTTTTTTAAACAATATTTATTTTCTGACATGACTGTTTCAATTTAGCATTTTTAAATACATTTTGGATGGATTCGATTTTAAATGTTAACAGGATGGTTATCAAGTTGTCAGCAGGTATGCGACAAGGCTACAGAAGGGTGCAGAAATGATGAGGGTATAATTTGGAGCAATACACCCACATTTGTGTGGAGAGATAGTAAGAACCAACCTCAGTTCAGCTGGATGAGATTCAAACCCCGCCCTTCCTTTCTACTGATATAGTGAAACCTGTCCTAACCATTCAAGTATGAGAGTTACAACGCTCACATCTGAGCCAAACCGGGATTATTCAGACAAGGATCATCTTACTAAGATCTAAATATATTTATCTTGATATTGTCTTTTAAACAAAATAGTACTAATAAAAGTCTATTGGTATAAGCACTAATGGTTTCTTGAAAAAAACCTTTAAAAAATCATTAACTTATACAAGTGTAAATTTTATAAAATATGCCTTGATAAATAATAATACTGGAGCTGCTTTACACTTTTTAACTATCGCCCAGAAACTATCGCCTGGAAACTACCACTCAGCAACTATATCCTGGAAACTACCACCCAGCAACTATCACTGGCCGACGATCACTCTGTTGAATTAGCCTGCAGCTTGCCGGAAACTTCAATCGTTCAGAAAAATCAGTACCAACCCAACCAGAGGACATGAAAAAATTGGTCACTTGTGATAAATTCGGATGACGATGTATTTTTATGTGGCTCCTTATGATAAGAAGGAGAAGGAAAGTCACATGATAAGTGTGGATATTCTATAACCCTCCGTGTATTGGTGATTGGTTGGGGAACAGTTTCTTCTAGAACACCTGCACAAGATTTGTCTTCAATAGAGCCATAGAGACACAGTGGCAAGGATAGTGCCAACTTCTATGGGTAGAGGATGTCATGTGGTCAACACAATAAACCTTCCATATGTTAGTCTCAGTTTTATAGAATGGAGCTGCTACTTTTCATTCAAGTAGCTCTTCATTTGTCCTCATGAGCCTAAGTTTACTGACTCCTTTCTAGACCCACTGATTCACAGAAAATCTGGAAGCACCGAGGATTGAACCAAAGACGAAAACAAACAATAGATAACAAAAAACGAAATAGCAAAGCTAGAGTTCTGTATCATGAACAAAACTCAACAGGTAACTTGGGGGTTGGCACCACTTGAGAGACTGCCCGATGATTGTTACCCTGGGTGAATGAAACAATATAAACTTGTGATTAACCAAGCAGCCACCCAGTTGGACAACTTCAGCACAAATGGCCAATAGTGGGAAACTTCTGAAAGACTGTTGTCAGTTGCTTCGAATGAAACCCCCAAACTACCTCCGTGTTAATCAACAGAGCGATAGTCAGCCAGCGATAGTTGCTGGCGATTATTGCAAGGTGATTGTCACCAGGTGATAGTTGCCTAGTGTAAAACAACTATGTGTTTCACTTTCTCATATATATATAAGTATTTTAATTAGTGTCGTACTATTCTGTCTGCCAGTAGGTATTTATGTACTGTACATTGAAGCTACAGCAGAAACGGTCCAACGAATTTCGTTCTAAATTTACATTTATATGTTTCATGGCCACAGCTCGATTTGAAATGTGATTTTAACTGTAGCCAGTGGTGCCCCTAGAAACTTACTTTGGAGGGGCTAACAGTAAAGGGCTGTAGCCAGAATTAAGTTTTGGAGGTGAGGAAAAAGGGGTTTGAAAAAGGATTTGGCAAAATAAAGGTTTGTTTAAAAGAGGTTTGCCCTTCAAACCAAATTTTGGAAAATTGTAAGTCACTAAAAGAGTAGTCTTTCGCTTAGCAAATTTCACTGCTTCAGTGCTAGATTTTATAGTTCAACATGATGTATTTTATTTTTTATTAAAATTGTTTGGGTCTTGAGAGGAAACCGCTCTAATTGCCCCCTCCTAGTTGCGGCACTGATTGTATCCCTAAAATGTATGTACTTACTGATGATAGTTTTAATGAATTGTAAATTTGGAAAAGGGCTGAAAAAAAAACATTTTTGATGGGTTTAAATTAATAAACAAACACATATGCATCCACAATAATGGCGCCATTCCCTTACGAGGTAGGCAAGAAGCGATAAAGCTAAAAAAACAACTTCGTAGTTAACCATCCTCCTAACTTCCTTCACACTTCCCCATCCTTGACTACTTCCTACGCTTCAACAACATCCATACACCATTCCATACATGTATCTCTTTTTACACATTCATCTAGAACATTTAGCCACGTCTTACATGGCCTACTCCTTACTTTGGTTTCCACATACTCTAACTCGTCACTCGATCCATACACATCCTCTCAACATGCCCAAACCAACGTAACGCTATTCTTACACATCGACTTATTAAATACCCTTTCAGACCACATTCCTTCAGCACTCATTCATTACTTACTCTGTCCATATGAGTTTTTCCACATAAATTTCTTAGATATCTCATTCCAACAGCATTCACCTTGCTCCTGTGTTTTTCCGACAAATCCACTCTTCACATCCATTACACAAGTTGTCATTCACACACTTATGTATACTGCCATCTTTGCCTCTTTCGTACTACCTTATTTTTTGCAATATTCCACATACATACAAATACACTATGAGATGCATTCACCCGTATGTCTATTTCACCATCTCTACATATACTTTTACAGAACATTCAGCTCAGATACACAATATCACTTTTTGTTCTAACAGTTTTCCGTTGATACTGAGTTGACAATAATTGCCTTATCTGTCCTAACAAAACCATCACTTTGTTTTGGTGACATTGCCATTCTTACTGTCGTCACACTCAAACGATTTAATGCATTCTGCGAGTAATTTTCACTCTCAGCCATTTTTATGGCATCTTTATACAACAGCTCCTCACATTCACATTGTCCATTTGTACACCAACCATGTTCTCACAAGCATCTCTAATACACTTATCCATGAACACATTAAAAATAACATGGGACATAGTATAGCCTTGTTAATACCTTGTCAATGCCAAACAATCGGCTCAAAGCTCCACCCACCTTTAAAGCACGCTTAAACTCTATCATACACTACCATAGTTGCCTTACTAACCATGCAGACATATCATATCCTCTAAGAACATTCAAATAACATAATCCTATTCATCCGATAATACGCTTTCCCCAGATCAACGAATGCACAGTAACTCTTTTATTTAATACCAAACATTTCTCATCACTTGTTGCAATGAAAATATCTGGCCCTGCAACATATACCTGGCATGAAACCACATTGAACACAACAAAATATTGCCCACAATGGTTCCACGCACCCTCTCAATTAAGATTCTTCCAAAAACTTTGCCTGGAAGGTTCAACAAACTAATTGCCCTATAATTATTACATCCACGCTTACTGCCTTTGCCTCTATAGAAAGGAACAATGATGATATTCTTCCAGTCATTAGAAACCTTTGAAATCCAGCACACACATTGAACAACTCACACAATCTTGAAGTAAACCCTGCCTCCATACTTAACCATTCCACCTGAGATCCATCTACGCCCGCAGCTTTTCCATTCTTTAACATTTTCATAGCTTTTAAACACTCAGCCTCGTTAATTATTTTACTCTTTATAATATGTTCGTTATTTTAAGCGGCTTTCTCTATATTTTCCCCATAATATTGCTCAAAATAATCTCTCCATCACTCTCTTATACTGTTTTCATCTCAGATATTCTCACCATGTTCATTCTGAATACCAAAGGTATTTTCTTGATCTCGTTGTTTCGTTCTATTCACCCAATTCTAGAACAACTTATTTTGTCCTTCTAAACCATTCTGCCTTTTTTCTCTTTATTTTAATCTCATTTAATACTTTTCTTAGCATTCATACCTTTTCTATTTCTATATGTCCCACAACTTCTTATGTTCTCTTTCAATATTCACAGAAATCATTCGTGGGTATGCTTTTATATTTTCTCTCACAACTTCTTTCACCTGTTCTTCCCCCGTACATCTCTTTTGAGTTTATAACCACCACAGATACACACACAAATTTAGTGCACTCAAATACACCCTTTTTTATTCTGATTCAAGCACTTTTAATGTCACTAGCATTTATTTAAACTTTTTAATTCATGCTCTTGTTAAATGAATTTTTTGGCCACCAATAATTTATTTTGCACTCTCACACTTTTATCCTGCAACTTTTCCCTTTCCCTTTTACTTGCTTAATACTTTTGCACTTTTTACTCATAAAATTCTTACCAAATTTTAAACTTCTGGAATCTCCTGAAAGTGATCCGTTCCACATCAGCTCCACATACACCCCTATTAATCTTACCAAACTTCTCAGTCTCTCACCAAAACAAAAATACAATCATCGTTCTCAAATCGCCCCTTTGCATTATAAAATCAATTTTATTTGTGCTTAAACCATGTATTTGACACTAATAAACCTTTTTAAAAACATATACTCACAAACTCTTTACCATTATCGTTCACTATGTCTCACCATCCCTTTCCAACCCCTCTTTCTGAATTCTTTCTTTGGGTACTTACCCATCCATTCTATCTCCTAAAAAAATAATTCTTTCACCTGGTTCCCATTCATTCAAGACTTCACAACTCATTCCAAAACTTCACTCTCACATTTTCGCCTTCACCTTCCCCCCTGAGCATAACCAGCAACCAACATATTTCTACAAATGACTGTTTTCAAACGTACCCATAGAATTCTAGATGACACCAACTCATATCTTCTCACATACATCTTAGTTGTTGGCTTAGAGTTATATTTAGTCCCTGACTTCCCCTTACCCATTCATTCACACCTAACCATGTGCCAGGATGCCATCACTCGTCATAAAAAACACCTTTCCTTCCCTCTTGGTTTCACATACACACAGAATATCAATCATTTCCTCTAACAGTTCATTCTCTTTGCCACACACTCCTCTCACATTCCAATTTTCAATAGTCCATGTTCCTCACCAGTTTGTCAACTTCAGTTTTAACCTCAGCTTCCCATCATAGCTTTGGTCATCCAAGGCTATCCTTTCACATTTCTTTTAGTAATTTTAAATAGAGTAAACAGGTTTCTAGCCTTGATCGTACCCGCACCCATGACAGTATTCACTGCTTACGGTAAGGATGCTGTACCTATCGGTATTGGTTCATTTTAGCCAGTATAATACCACAAGTCATACTATTGCCAAGTCTTACCCTATCATTGTTCTACACCCAGTATCCCTACTATAGAGACTGCCTTGCCACCAGTAACCTATTAACTTGTCACTACCACTAGGAGGCAAGGCAATGCACCGACACACCAGGACACATATAACATTGAATACTTGTTTATTGGATATAAATTGTTCAGGGGTATTTTACTCATAATTATTTAAGACTTTTTTTAAATGGTTATATCAGTTTTGCTCCCATCTGAAGAGTGTATCATATAATCGTCAAAATAATATACTGTATACTCGTTTTTCATACAAAACTGTTTTAGTGTAGTTTTCCGAAAACCGATATTTTAATATTTTGTTCCTAACACTTTTAGTCGTTATTAGAAAGTACACTTCAGGGAATAAAACAGTTATTATATTGTGATGGTGATTGATAGTTTGTGTATGGGTGACCTTACTAACCACTCAACCAGAGTTTTTGATAAACACTTCTTAAACTAGCGCTAGTTCAAACCACCTGCACCACAAGTTCTAGTATCGTCTTTTCTGGTTTTAAGGGTGGTTGGGGTTGGAATCACGGTTTTGCGTAATGAGGATTATAAAAATATCTACACTCAAATTTGGGTGCACCTGCTCCAATTTTTTCCCTAACTCACAGTGTAGTGTCTCAGGCATGACATCTAAGTTCTCGCATGGAATATGGAGACGAGGGGAAGGAGGGGGAGTTACGTTTGACCGTTTATTGTGTGTGCTAGCAATACTGTTAAACATAATTTGCTTGTTTATTGCTGCTTAGAGAAATACTTGCGAATTTTCATGATATTGAGAGTTTCAATGATTTGTGAAAAGCCAATCTGACTACTATTTGTAAATATCTTAGCCATACAACCAAAGAAATGCCATGAAACCCAGTTCATATCCATTAAACTAATATTACCAGTTAAAAAATACTCAACAAATAATATGTTACTGACATTTTTTTTCATATGATTTCCGGTGTTCTAGGAAGCGTCACTGCGGAATGAATGCGAAGTCGATTCAAAACACCTCGCCTCCCCCTTATCCTAGTATCCCCTCCTGACAAACACTCTCATCTCCCAGTTCACACACACACACACACACTCACTCCACCTGGTTTTCCCGTTTTAAGGGAAAACAGGATCACAAGCTAACGTTCTGTGCGATCATTGGAGATGGCAATGTTTACCATTTGCATCTGTTTTAAATGAATGTGGAAAAAAGAGGGGACAAAGGGATTCAATGTTTACTTTACAAACAAACAAACAAACTAGACTAACCTAATACAGCACCCTTAAAAACAATACGTGTTATATTTATTAACATCCCCAAACAGATAAACATTGTTTAAGGTTCTACAGAGGATCGAACCGGTTACTTTAGGGATTTTAAACTTTTTGCACTGTTTAAAAGGGGTTGAAAGGGGACACCGTAAATTGCACATTTTTAAATTTTATTTAAACGATAGTAAATTTCTTAAAAAAATTTTGAACTAACTATTTTAAATCTTTAGCACTCGTTCGGGACTTATATAATTTAAAACATAAGGGGCTAAGCAAAAAAGGGGGGCCCCAAAAAAGAAAACCTACACACAATTTTAAATGTATAAAATAAAAAAAAACAAATAAAGCAAGCCTCATAATTCTTTTGGGAACTTCCATTTTTTCTAAAAATTTGTGTCGTTTTGACGAATAAACTTTTGTGTCCCGGGGCTCAAAAATTTTTGAAATATTTTAGGGGACCCTTCAGCTCTGATATCTTTAACCCTTTCCAAGCCAAATTAACCCTTTTGATTCACTCCTTCACTACCCCAAGACTCTGGCAAAAGAAGGGGCAAATCGTTACAAAAGTTTTTTTATTCGTAAATTTTAAATCAATGGTCGCATGTGTTCTTTCGAAGTTGATCGACACATATTTTTTATTACAAACCCCTACTCTTAATTATAACTAAAAGCTTCATTTCGTTTACAAAATACCCATTACTTTTATTTGAGATGTTTATCCAGCCCACCTTTAAACCAACCCCTATTTTGAGCTAGTTATACCCCCACCTCTCAACCCTGGAGAAACCGGTTTGAGGTGCATTCGGGAAGTAAATTTCTCTTTTCTGTTGATCCGCGTTTTGCGTTTTTGGGGTCTGTCCCTGCGCACAAGAAATCACCTTGACACAGTAAGACAACCAAGTTACTAAATCTCCGGTCCTGTTTGGGCCAGGGGAAAAACCCAATTTTGATCTAATGTTCGGGGGGATTTAAATGATTACGTCTCTTACTTTTTAAATGTCTTTTTAGGGGTTTATTTCTTTAAAAATTTTGGGGAAATTTTTTTCTTTATAAGCTTTAGAAGTTTTTTTTATTTATAAGTCTTAAAGTTTTTTTACTTTAAATGTGTTAGGGTTTTTTTACTTTATTTCTTTAAAAAGTTTTTTTCTTTTATAATTTTGTTATTGGGTTTTTTTTTAAACTTTTAATGTGTTAGTGTTTATTATAAAAAGTCGTTAGGGGTTTTTTTAATTTATAAAGTTAGAGGTTTTTTACTCTATAATTTCGTTAAGGTTTATTTATTTTTTAAATGCTTTAAGGGTTTATTATTATGATTTTCCTTCGTCAAAGGCACATGATACAAAAACAAAATAAAATCATCATGCACATGCGAAATAAATTATGTGTTAAGGAGGGGGAAATTGAATTTAGAAACATAAGGGGAATTGCCCCCCCCGGGGATTCACCCCAATTTTTCCCCTAATGGTTATTGTGAGCGTTCCAAACAGCATCACCCGGTAAAAAGAAGGGGTGGGGGTTTTTTTCTGGGGTCCGATGAAGAGTTGGGGGTTTAGGGCTTACTTTAATAAAATTATAATACCCTGGGACTGGGTGTGTGGATGGGGGTAGGCAAAAATCTTGGGTTAAAATTTTTTTTTCATCGTGTGCTGTTAAAATGAACAAAAGTACCTCAACCCCAATGGGCCCAATTTGAAAATGACCTATATTCATTTGATTTTAAAAACTACTCGATATAATAACTATTTAAAGTTTGGGGGTCTTATTGTTGGTTGTTGTCCTTTAACTGAAACACCCCCGTTAATAAAAAGAAACTTCTTTGAATACCAGCCACTATTAAGTCAACCGTTTTAATAACCCGGGTTAAAAAAATTTACATTTAATGTAATTAAAATAAATTTTTTTTTTAACTGGGAATTTTAAAACTTCGTTTTAAAAAATATATACTACCCCCCGGGTCACAAACAATTTAATATATAACATTGGTTTACTATAATCCACCCACCCAACCCCATTGTAGAGACGGGGTTAACCCCTTTATTACTATTTAAGCAGGTTTCTTTATTTACTGGGGGTGTGAAAAACAGGTCAAAAATTAAATTTTTGTTTTTGTATAATGTTCATAATAATACATTTTAAAAAACTCCTGTGTAAACCCCCAATAGAGCCTACCCACCAACGAAAGTGTTTGGGGGGAGATAAACCAACCTCGCCGAATTTTGAAATGTTTTTGTGACCAGAGAAAACCCCGGCTGTTTTTTCAGTTTTGGGGCAAACTTCTTTTTCATTTAGGGGTTTCATTTTCCCGAGAGGCTGATTGACCTTGTTCCAAACACACCACTTTTCCCCGTAAATCTGGGAATCGCCAGAGATCGAACCCGGGACCTCTGGCACTGTAGCAAGCCACTCTGAACGCTTATAACACTCATGCGTTCAGTTAAGTTGTAAATTAATGGCTGGGGTTGGCTGTAGCTTTTCATATGATTATAAAAGTTAGAAAACAAATTACTATTAAAAATTAACATTTAGTTTTCATGAATAAATGGTCATCGTTTTGAGAGAATATCTAGGGGAACTACTTCATTCAATATAGTAACTAGTGGAACTACTTATTCAATATAGTAACTAGTGGAACTACTTCAATACAGTAACTAGGGGAAAACTACTTAAAAACAGTTACTATTTGGAAAACTAAAATGAAGTTGTTTATAACTTTATGTCGGGATCTTTTAAGGTGATTCAACAATTATAGTTGCATTACACAATCTTAGCAAGTGAATAATAAAAAAAACTACAAACAGTGATTCAATGATTTCAAATCATTACATCTCACGTGTTTTTATCTTAGTTGTTCACGTTCATAAAAATTGTTAAGGTGGAAGTGAGGCCAGGCGACGCGAGAAAGGATATTTTAGACGTGACGCTGACCCTCATTTGTTAAAAAGCGTCCGTTTTGGTGAAGCAGTGAAGAAGAGATGCAAGTTCTAGAAAATATGAACACAACCCATTTTTGTGCGAGCTCCCCAAATTCAAGGGGGTGTTCCTCAGTAAAAACGGACCCCTGATAGATAAATGGGTTGATGTGAGTCATATTTTGCAAGAGTATTACTACTATTATTATTATTAGACCTACTATTACTAATATAGTTTTATTATATAGATTAAATTAAAAAAAATAAAAAATTGGTCGCATATAAATTGAATATATTTAAAATTCCGTGTAAAACATCACAAATAAATTCAGTGCCATGTCACAAACACAAAATTTCAATAAAGTGCCTTGTTGTAGTTGCCAGTAGTTTGTCCAGGCTGCCAATGTCACAAACTCAACAATGCAAGTAAGGTGCCTTGTTGTGTTGCCTGTAGTTTGTCCAGTGCTGCCAATGTCAGCACCAGACGCCGGTTAAAACGCATACATTACACGCGTGGAAAAAGCTCGATGGAGTATAGGCAGTTTATTAAAAACTGGTTACATTACATCATATTCAATTAAGAACTATTATATAAATACTGTTCTTTTTATGGACCGTTAATTTGATTTAATATAATTTTGTAGTACACAATGTCGTTATTTAGAATATTTTGATAACTAACTCTATCGGTAAATTTTAATGTTCTGAAGTCATCGTTTTAAATATTTAGTTGAATTGTCTATTTGATGACATTTCTTATTTGACTGTACCTATCTTAGAGACAACATGAACTACCAGAACAAATATCCCGGGCAAGGCAGAGGGTAAGATAACCCCAGCCTCCTTACCAGGTCGGTGTTGCTGAAATGTGCGCAAATTTGATATTGTGGACGCAAACGTTTTTGAAATACTTATTTTCACATTTCCTTAAAGAGGAATCACGCATTCCAACTTAAAAAAAAATCAGCTTATTTTTTCAACAAAACTGATTCTAATTGTGTTTTGAATTCAAAAAGTATTTTTATAATTTTATTATAAAGTTTTTTAATTCATTAAAAGCCGTTTTAAATGATGAAGTTAAATGTAACAAAGTGTACAAATCTATTAACATCTAGTGTTTTATTTCTTATATTTGACCCAGTAGCTTTATATAGATAAATGTGTAAATATTTCAATACGATCGTCTGAATACTTTAAAACTATTAAATATTTACAACTACACATGAAAAATTACATTTATTAGTTGCAGTTGGTGTTTTATTTATTTTCATTCTATCTTACTATGTTAATAGTTAATTGATGGTGTATTAGGGGTGATCCGTTAGATGTTTGTCTTTAGGAGGTCGGGGTTTTAAAACTAGCTTGAGCCAGTCATGTCTCAAGGTGTCCATAGTGTTCAAACATCACTCGATTAAGACTTTTTGCACGGATATACCAATTGAAGATGACGGGAAAAACTGAGATCATTGCGGACGTTTTAATGAACTAATATTATAATTGTTCTTAGACCTTAAAATACCTCCACAACCCTCACCTTGAACACTCAGGCACTTTCGCCCAAAAGGTCACAGGTCATGTAAAGAAAGAAAAAAAGCCAGGAAGCCCACCTCGCTAGGTCAATTTCGGGAAGTTCGTCTAGTACTCTTTGCTTGCGGTGAATAGGCTGGCAATCAGCATTTGATCCTTACTCTCTCAACACGCTAATTAGGGTGATTTAATCTATAATCTTTCTCCTACACCATTTAGATGCGAAAAGAACAGCCGGTTAGTATGACCGGTGTGAAAATATTATTATAAATAATTGAAATGTTTCTTTTTTAATACTGGTCCTGGCTATTCGCATATTTACACACATGAGAAAGGATGCGAAAGGTAGAATATGAAGTAAGTGTATCACATTTGCACAAATTTGGTTACGATTCCTCCAATATCCTTCACCTAATCTGCCTATAATCATAAAGTATAAGATGTGGGAAAAAGAGAGATTTTTAATTTAGTTAAATATTTGTTTTTTTTGATTGTGCAATGGTTTCATGTAGAAAGGGGCTGCGTTCATTGGCTGTATTATATTTTCTGTATTTGCACTGTATATCAACGGGCCGGCAATCCACATTTAACTCGCTAGGGGGTAGAAATAGGAATGCATGATTACTATAATGGATATAACCCCACCATACCACATATCCCTACTCTCCTGATCAGGGCCAAGTGCTAGCTTTGTTATCTTTCACCAATTCAGAATAGCCTACACCCTTAGTGGTCAAGCTGCTAGCTTGCTATCTTCATCATACCAATTTTGCCTACACCTTCTGATCGGGGTCAAAGCATGAGCATGCTACTTCACCTGTCCCCACATATAGCCTACACCTCCTGAGTGGGGAAAAGCATGTAGCTTGTTATAACGCCCCAGTAGCACATATGCCTACCCCTTTCTAGACGGTCAAGTGCTGCTTTTTATAACTCCACCAGTACCACAAAAAGCCTACCCCTCCTGATCGGGGGCCAAAGCATGCTAGCATTGTTTAATGCCAACAGTACCCATTACCCTAAAATTCTGGTCGGGGTCAACATGCTAGATTGTTTCTTCACCAGTACCACATATAGCCTACATTTCTGAGTTTGGGCCAAGCATGCTAGCAGTTAAAACTCCCCCAGATATACCCACCCCTTTGGGGTCGGGCCAAGCATGTATTTTGTTTAAACCCCCGTACCACATATAGCCTACATTTCTGAGTCGGGGCCCCAAGCTGCTGCATTTTTTAAAATTTGCCACCAGTCCAATATAGCCTACATCTCTAGTCGGGGCCAAGCATGCTAGATTGTTATAACTCCCCGTACCACATTAGCCACTTCCTAGTCGGGCCAAATGCAGATTGTTTTCTCCCCCATACCAATATACCCCCCTTTGGCAGGTAAACCATGTAGCATTTTAAAATCCCAGTCCCACATATGCCTACCCCCCTGGTCGGGGGCAAGCATGCTAGCATTGTTATAACCCCCTCCAATAAGCCTACACCCCTGATCGGGGTAACATGAAGCATTTATCTTCCCCATCACATATGCCTAAACCTCCGAGTGGGGCAAGCAGCTACTTTTATTTTCCAATCCCAACAACCCCCACACCTTTAATGGGGGCAAGCATGCTAGCTTTTTAAAAACTCCACCAGTCCAATATACCTCACCTCCTGCAGGTCAAGCAGCTAGCATTTACCCTTTCCCAAAAAGGGGGGGGGGGGGGGGAAAAAAAAAAAAAAAAAAAAAAAATATTCTTGTCGGGGTCAAGCATGCAGCATTGTTATCTTCCAGTACCCATATAGCCTACACCCTTCGATAAGGGGCCCAAAGCAGCTGCAGTTAAACTCCCCCAAAAGATAAGCAAAACCCTTTTGATCAGGGCAAGCATCTAATTGTTTAACTCCACCGTACCACATATCCCTAATTTCTGAGCAGGGCAAGCTGCTGCATTGTTATTTCACCATTTCAATATACCTACATTTTCTGAGTCACCCAAAAGCATGTAGATTTATAATTTCACCAGTACCAATATAGCCTACCTCCTGCTAGGGAAAATGCTAGATGTTAAAAATTTACCAGTACCACATAAGCCTACATTCCCTGGCAGGCAACATGGCTTGAAAACTCCCCCCGCCCCAAATATACCTCCCCCTCTGAGCAGGCAACTGCTGCATTTTAAATTTCCCCCAGTACCACATATAGCCTACACCTCCTAAACGGGGAAGCACTAATTGTTTACCACCATACCAATATCCTACACCCCGAGTGGGGTCAGCTGTAGCATTGTTCTTCACCATCCCAAATATAGCTTCACCTTTTATCAGGGAAAGCATGCTAGAATTTTATTCCCATTTCCCCAAAAAGACACCTTCTATCAGGGGCAAGATGTTTGCATTTTTTATTTTCCCCTACCCATATACCTACACCTTTGTCAGGGCCATGCAGCTTTTTTACCCCAATCCCCAATTAGTACACCTCCTGATCGGGGTCAAGCTGCTAGCATTGTTATTTTCACAGTACCACATATACCTAAACTCCTGAGTCGGGTCAAGATGAAGCATGTTATTTCACCAATCCCCATATAGCTACACTTCTGAGGGGGCCAACTAATTTTTTATCTTCACCATCCCAATATAGTTTTCCCCTTTTTAGTCGGGTCAAGCTTGACATTGCTATCTTCACCATACCACTTTAGCTTACACCTTCTGAGTCTTGGTCAAGCATGTAGCATTTTTTCCCTTCACTAGTACCAATATGCTAACCTCCTGAATGGGAAAAGCTGTAGATTTTACTTCACCAGTACCACATATAGCCTACATCTCCTGATTGGGGTCAGCATGCTAGCATTGCTATTTCACCAATACCA
Organism: Timema cristinae; assembly: GCA_039000515.1. Taxonomy (NCBI): domain Eukaryota; kingdom Metazoa; phylum Arthropoda; class Insecta; order Phasmatodea; family Timematidae; genus Timema; species Timema cristinae. Next base: position 78,499 of record JBCFYV010000170.1, on the reverse strand, counting down.
AATTTTGCCTACCCCTTTCCCTTAGTCAGGGTCAAGAATGCTAGCATTGTTATCTTCACATTTACCACATATAGCTTAACCGTCTGAGTCAGGTTCAAGCATGTAGCATTGTTATCTTCCCCAGTACCACATATACCCTACACCTTCTGAGTCAGGGTCAACCATGCTAGCATTGCTATCTTCACCAGTACCACAATAGCCTACACCTCCTGAGTCGGGGTCAAGCATGCTAGCATTGTTAAAAACTCCACCAGTACCACATATAGCTTACATCTCCTGAGTCAGGTCAAGAAAGCTAGCATTGTATCTTCACAGTACCAAATATAGCCTACACCTCTTAGTCAGGGTCAGCATGCAAAGCATTGTTATCTTCACCAGTACCAGATATAGCTTACCCTTTTGAGTCAGGGTCAAGAATGCTAGCATTGTTATCTTCCCCCAGTTACCAAATATACCTACACCTTTCTGAGTCAGGGTCAACCATGCTAGCATTGTATCTTCATAAGTCCCAATATAGCTACACCTCTGAGTCAGGGTCAAGCATGCTAGCATTCTTAACTCCACCAGTACCACAAAAACCCTACATTTTCCTGAGGGGGGGCCCAAAATCATGTTTGATTGTTAAACTCCCCGAAAACCAAATTTTAGCCACCCTTTGGCGGGTCAAGCGCTAGTTTGTTATCCCCCAAACCAGTACCACTTTATACCCTACCCCCCTGAGCGGGGCCCAAGCTTTTTGCATTGTTTTAATGCCACCGTACCCATAGCCTACATTCCTGAGTCGGGGTCAAGCATGCTACCCCTTGCTACTTCCCCTTTTCCCAAATATTGTTTAAAACCCCTTTTCTGAGTCGGGGCCCAACCTGCTAATTTTATCTTCCCCCACCCCCCAAAGTTTATACTTACCCTTCTAAAGTCAGGCAAGATGTTTTGCATTTTTATCTTCACCCGCCCAGATAAAAGCTTTATCCCTTTTTGTCGGGGTTTCAAGCTTGCTGGCATTGTTATTTCACCAGTTCCAAAATTTTTAGCCCTTACACCTTCGGTTTTCAGGGTCAACCCTGGCGGGGCTTTGGGTTTTTTTCCCCCTTTTTTAAAAATATAAAATTTACCCTTTTCGGTCAGGGCCAAGCATGCAGATCGTTATCTTCCCCAATTTACCACTTTTTAAGGGCCTTTACCCCTTTCCCGGGGTCGGGCCCCAAGCAGCAGCATTTGTTTAAAACGCCCCGGGACTAATTGGGGCCAATCTTCGGGAATTTGGGGTCAAGAATTTTAGCATTGTTATCTTCCCATACCTATTTTTTTTCAAACACCTTGAGCAGGTAAAAGCTTGCAGCTTTTGGTTTTTTCCCCCCTTTTAACCCCCATAAAACCCTACCCCTTCCCGAGTAGGTAAAAGATGCGGGTTTTTGCTCTTTCCCAAAGTACCAATTAGCTTAACCTTCTGGGGGGCAGGGTCCCCAGGGCTACTTTGTTTTTTATCAGTACCGCATCCCAAATTCCCCTGAGTAAAGGGGAAACCCTGTAGCTTTTTGTTTTTTTTTTCATCTTACTACTATCCCCTAAAACCCCTGAGTCAAGGGCCCAAGCTTTTTTCCTTTTTTTAAAACCCCACCAGTCCCACTTTTTCCCCCCCCTTTCTGGGGGTTCGGGGTAAAGGGGTGCATTTTTATTTTTAATCTTACACAAAAACCCTTTACATCTCCGAGTCGGGGTCCAAGCATGTTTGCTTGTTTTTTCATTAAATACATAAAAAACCCTAAAATTCGCGTAAATGAACTTTTTTATAACTCCACGTCCCAATATTCCAAAAACCTTCTGAGGGGGGGTAAAGCTTTGAGCATTTTTTAAAAACCCCCCCAGTACCAAATATACCTAATCCCGGGGGTCGGGGTTTTAAAGCATGCAGTTTTTATCTTCCCTTTCCAGATTAACGGGGACTAAAGTTTCCCCCCACATTAAAAAAAAAAAAAATTTTTTTTTTCTAACTTTTGGGCTTTTTAATTTTTGTTCCCGAAAAATAAAATTTTTTTTGGGGTTGTGGGAAAAGGGGGCCCAAATTTAAAAAAATTTTTTAATGTGGGGGGCCCCCAACTTGTGTTTTTCCCATAATAAGGGATGGTTCTCCTTTAAAAAAAGGGCCTTTTGGGGAAAAAAAAATTTTGGGTTGGAGGGTTAAAAAACGACATTTGATTTTTTTTTTGTGAGCTCGAAAATTTTTTTTATAAACACCTTTTCTTTAAAAAAAACTTTTTCCCACGTATTGTCTTGTTTTTTTTGTAAAAAGCCCAAAAACCCTTCTTTCTGCCATATATACAAAACCCTTTTGGGTTTTAAATCGAGTCCGGTGAAGAAAATCTGTGTAAAGGAAAATTTTTTTAAGATTCCCCCCCTTAAATTTATTTTAAAAATTTTTTAAGTCTGGGTTTTAACCAGTGGGGGTCTGGTGACTTGCCAAAACCCCACCCACTTTCCACATAAATAAAGAAATACGTTTGGAAAAATCACACAAATCAATGGTAAAAAAAAATTAGTTTTTTTTGGGTTTTAATACAGGACCACTTTCCGGGGGTTTTGGACCAATTTCCCCAATGTGTTTTTGGGCCATCTATAGTTTACAAAAAAATTTTTGGGGGGAAAGAAAAGGGTTTTTTCATAAAAACTCCAAGCATTTTTTAAGGTAAAAATTTTTCAATTTAATTTCAGGGAAAAGCAGTTTTGGTTTTTGACATTTTCCCAGGTAAACTTACAAATTTGGGTTTGGGGATTGAGATGAACCTATATTGAATGGAAATCAGTGATAGATCCCCCGGGTCGTGAATCCCTTTGTAAAATTTTTAAACATGGCCAAAAAAACAATTCAAAGTGTTTGTGAAAATTGGGGGTGTTTTTTTGGTTTGGGTGTATACAAAAATTTTTTTTTAACATTTTAGTGCCCCAATTTTGAGGATTTTCATATTTGTGTTTTTTTTCCCGGTGGGGGCTGTCCAAAAAAAATAGAGGAGTTTTTTGGTTTTATTTACTAGGGTTTGGCAAACTTCAAAATAAGAAAAAAGTAAAAGGGGGTTTTTTCGGGGGCAAAGGCATGGAAGTAATACAGGGTATTTTGAACATTTTAACAATTTTTAAAAGCATTTTTAAAAAAAAACAAGTAGAAAGGATGAAAAGTTTTTGGAGAGCCCGGACATGAGGAGGGTTTTTAAGAACTGTACAACGGAGGGTTTTTGGGAAAGTTGGGAAAAAACCAAAAAAAAGAGGTTTGGTTTGGGGTCATGGCAAATTTTAAAAAAAAATCGGGGGGGGGTTCAGAAAATAAATGTGGGGGGGAAACAGAATTGTTTTTCCTAACACTTGGGGGTTCGGAAGCACGTAAAGTTACCAAACTCCGTTTTCAGAACCCTGAGAAACATCGCGGGCCACTCAAGCCCCACCCTTTGGCCACCATCCCACCAATGAAAAATACAAAAAATGAAAATTATCTGCTCAACCCCCCAAAATCATAAATATATCCAGGCCCAAAAAACATAAACCCTTTCAATTCGTCAGACTGCAATTTTTAGGCAGAAAAACCATCCCAAAAAATTCATCAATTTTTCGGGACTCTTTTAAAACCCGCCCAAAGTCTTTGGTGTTTATTTTAAATAAATAATTTAAATATACTGGGGTGTACTTTTTTTAAATCTTACGGGTATGTGTTTTTGGGCTTTTGCCCAAGGGGGGAACCCCCCCTAAAGTTATTGCCTGAATTTGGGGGAAAAAAACCCCCTTTTATTATTGAAAACCAAAATGTTTTAAGAAATGAAATTTTAAATTTTGGGATTTATTGTTTTTTTTTTTTTTCTTTGGGTAAAAAAATTTTTGGACATTTTTAATTTTATTTATTTAAAAAGTAAATTTAGGGTTAAGGGCTTTCCTAAATTTTAAAACCCTAATTCTCTTCTGGGGGGGGAAACTCCTCTTTTGAGTGCCCAAAAGTCATTTAAAGTATTTTTTTTATGTAGGTCAGCAATTCATTAAATCAAAAATTTAAAATAAGAACGAAATTTTAAAAAAATTTGTTTTTCATCCACTTTAAGATCCTAAAAAAAATTTTTATAGAAAAAACCATTACCCGGTTTTGAAGTTAACATCGGGGTGGTGGGGGTTCTTTTTTAAAAGGCCCCCCCTTCTCTTTTTATAAGAAGTCAAGGGTAGTGTTCCTAATTCCCCCACCCCATTTTATCGACGATTTTAAACTGCCCCCACTTCCACCCCCCCCAATGTTTTTTTGGGCAGAAACCAAGTTGCCTCTTTGTAATAAGGTTTTTTAGGGGCAAAATCGTTTGTTAGTGTTTTGGTTTCATTATTAACAGCCCCGTTTAAAAACACAAGATGGAAGTAATAAGAGTTTTGTTTGGGAAATGTATTAAAATTATTTCATCCCACTTTCTTACTACCTGTCCGGGTTTATAGGGAAAATATTATAATTACTCTAAAGGTTTGGGGGATCAAAAAAAGGAAGTTTTTTTAGAGGTAAACTCCCCACATTTGCAGGGGAAAGGGGAGGGGGAAAAACCTTTCCCCGGAAAAAAAAAACCCTAAATATACCGGGGACTGGGATAAAAAACCTCGGTTTTCCCGTCAACAGCGGGTCGGTTTTAACTTAAAGAGGGGGGGGGGCCCAAACACTTTTTCATTTTATTATTTTATTTTATTACTAAAATTTAAAATTTTTAAGAAAAATGGTTTAAATCTAGTTTATAGTTTTTAAATTTAATTCATATGTACTTGTTTTTTTTTATATATTATTTTATTAAATATTTAAAGTTAATATTGTGTTTTTATAATTTTAAAAGTTATTTGGGAAAGTGTTTATTTATGAGAAAAAATAGGAACAATTTTTCTGGCCCCATATACCGTAAATATTATTTAAGGGGTTTTTTCTGTAGGTTTTTTAAAGGGGAAATAAGTTTCAGAAGTAATTATAAATAGCCCAAAACAAAAAAAAACCCCTTTTTAAAAAAATTTTAGGATTTTTTAAAAATGGGGAAATTTTCCCCATTCGAGTTATAATAAATGTAGAAATACATAAAAATAAAACTAGGGGTTTGCTTTTCCCATATCGTATACAAAATCAAATATTATTTTTGTTTCCCAAAACCCCAAAACCCTCAAAACCCCCTAATTTTTTCTTTTAACTTAGTCGAATCGTTTGGTCAATAATACTCAGACCAAGAGGGTAACCAAAAAAAGGGCCCCAAATCCCCTTTTAGAAAAGGGGGAAAAACTTTCCCTTTTCTTTCCAAAGAAGTTAAAAAGTGAACCCGTGTTGGGTTCCAAAAGGGCCCCCGGGACAGCTGAAGCTCAACTTACGGGGTTTGGTGGGAAATCTTCGTGCGAAACAACCCCTACTGTACCCAAATTTTAGATTTAGGGCCCAAAACTTTGGGGGGGGGCCCCGGCCGATGACTTTTGGGTACGGGGCCCGGAGAAAAACGTTAGGGGGGGTTTGGAAAATTTTGGTTTTTTTGGGGGAACAATTGTATAACTTTATTTAAAATATGATTCGGGACATAGGGAAAGAGATAACAAACTTGACATTGTATTCTATAAGTTCATGAAACCTTGTGTAAAAACAGACTTTTCCCCATACTTAAAAAAACTATACATGCATTCTCAATTTCTACAAGTCCGAGTGAGCTGCATCACGGCTCAAGTGAGCTGCAGAGCTGTTCAAGGCCCCAGCTCACGTGTGATCGTCTGATAGGCCTCAACCTTACACGTTTATTTTTTGTACCTCATCTTCCCAACTTGTCCGGGCTATTCACTTTATTATCTTATTTAGGATAGGGTGAAGTAAACAAGAATTTAGTTTAAATGAACCCGAATTTGCGAAAAAAAAAGCGTGGAAAATCCCCCACAAAACACCCAGCCAGGATACAAACCCAAGCCTTCCCTTCACCAGGAATCATGATCAAGTGAGGTTATTATGCCTTCCTACCTACAGGGTATCAATTATTACTGTTGAAACTATACACTATAGTGTATTACGTGTGCTGATATAATCAGCCCTTTCAGAAGGTGCATGGTAAATACCCTAAATAAATATTTATATCGTAAATATTAACATGATATAATTAAATCTAATATCAAACTAATTGCTATATTTCATGTATGGTTAAATCTATTTGATCGGTAAAATACAGCTTATTAATATACACTATAGTATTAATAGCCTTAAAAACAACACGTCACGTCTGTGGGGTCCAGCTGGGATTTAAGCCATGCCTCCCAATCTATGTGTTTGTTTAGTTTTACAAACACAACTTTAGGCTCGAACTGTAGGGTCAGGGGAAAGTTAGCTGTCTCTCCGTGTTCGAATAATTCATTTTCTCTTTCCCCCCCTCCAAAAATTCCTCCCGAGTTCTCTCTCACTCGTAGCTTTGCCTATGGGTATTTTCTCACTCGTAGCTACTCCCCAGTGTGGTATTCTCTTCACTCGATAGCTACTTGCCTAGTGTGGGATTCTCTCACCGTTGCTACTTTCCTAGTGTGGTATTCTCTCTCACTCGATAGCTACTTGCCTATGTGTATTCTCTCTTCCCCTCGATAGCTACTTGCCTATGTGGTATTCTCTCTTCACTCGATAGCTAAATTGCCCAGTGTGGTATTCTCTCTCACTCGATAGCACTTGCCTAGTGTGGTATTCTCTCTCACTCGACAGTATTGGAGCAGTTGAGTGACATTGATCCTGCCTATGGAAAGACGCATTCAAAGTTAGTTCTAAAAAAGCCAAATCACCTATCTTTCAGTGTTTTAAGGAGGGGGGTTTAAATTTTATCATATTTAATCATATGAAACTCAATTACACCCATGTCAATTTATTACACAATATTGCCCTTAAGTATTTTTTTTTAAAACAGCAAACCATCTTGGTCTACATAAATCATCATTTAAAATATAAGTGTTCGGGGCAAAACATTTAGTATTGTGGGTTACAATAATTGAGATAAAAAAACATTATCTTTATTTTGTAAATAAATGAAGTTGAAACAATTTCTTATCGTAATAATGTAAATATAAATTGAATAAAGTTGAAAATGTAACCTTGGCACAGGAAATTGAACCTGTGATATTTGTATTTGGGTTCGAATCCCGTGTCCAAGCTAACAATTTTCCACTTTTTTGAATTTAAATATTTTGTCTGTCAGGACTAACTTATGGGCAATAGTCACGATCTGTTTGTATTACAAATAATTTTTTTTTAAAAGCCCTTAAAATTTAGAATGCGCAAAACATAATAAAATAAACAGATAATAAGTTAGTTTTATTGCATATAAATTATAAGTTTTTCAAAAATTTTCAGTAAATACATTCTAAATTACATTAAACTATATCCCATTCCCTTATTTCCGTTACTAGAATATTATAAAATTATTTAATACAAGGTTCATCTACTGTCTAGAACCTAGTCGGGTTTAATTTTAATTATAAAACGTATATAGTAAACAGTATTCTATTCACCCGGTTGTTTAACTGCCATTCACCGCGTCATACAACTCGAACAGGCTATCTTCATATTTATATTAAATGGAGTAGCAAGCAAGTATTGAAATAAGGGGTAGTGTGCACTTATTTGTGTGGAGGGGGAGGGGAAACCAATAAAGAAAAAACACCATAATACAACCGGGTGAGATTATAGCCTCAATATCTTCCGTCACAGTAAAAATGGATAGTACAAGAAACTGCCTATTGTCCTTGTGGATACCGATACGAATCATTTAACTATCCCGGATCTCAACCTAACTCGTCAATCTTTCAATGACAGCTCTCGAAGATAGGCTTTATATTTTAAAAACTGAACTAACCTAGTTAAAATACATATTTATATTATAGTATTATCTCAAATAAAAAACTATGACTTGGAATATTTTCCCCAAATTAACACATCCTAGGTGTTACAAAAAATAAGTGATTGGGTGACACTTTTGGACTCAAACTCGAAAATAATCCGTTCATACTTAAATGCATAATAAATCAATGACGAACCGCTTTAACTCATTTAAATATATTTTAAAACACGAATCTGCTAAATTAAAAACAAAATTAGTGATTATTCCTTTTTTTAAGGGGTTTATTTATGGTTATTATTAGCACAGTATTTAACGCCTTATTTTAAAGAATCCACATAATAAGAAAAGCTCCACAAAAGTAAATGTTTCCTAAGGAAAAACACAGTTTATACAAATTTGATGTAAAAATATTCGCTAGTAATCTTCGCAGCTAAAACGGTCATAGTGTTTTTTTTAAATAAAGGCACTAAGAAATTGATCACAAAAATAGAACCTGGATACAATACATAAATTATCAAGCTATTATAGGGCACAAAAACTTGAACAAATCATCAAATTACTGACATTTAATGCAAACACTCCTTAAGCCTGTATAATAATATTACACGGACCCACAAGTACCGTGACCCCTAATAAAAAAAACGTGTAATTTCTAACATCTTTTTGTTGTTGCATAACGTTACGTTAGCGTTTCCTCCATAAAAAAGTGTTTGACCTACTTTCTGTCCTCACTGTGAAAAAAAAGTACGGGAACAAAGTTAGACCCAAATTCGAAGTATTATTTGGAATGTTCCAAAATAGAGTTTTACGACTTTGGGGGGGGGGGGGGGGGGGGGGGGGGGACCACTTTTCTCTTGTTACGTGTGGCTAGTAACATTTTTCATCAGAGAGTTTGGGGTTGTTTTAAAAAAAATAATCATCCTAATATATCTGCCAAGCATCGGCCCCAACCTTTTCTGGTCACATATGTAAGTACCTGTTGGTTGATGCCTTAGTCCTCGGTCCACCGTGGAGTAAATGTGTTGTGGATTTTCCCAATTAAAAGTCGCTTGGATTTTAAATGAACCAAATAAACCTTTTTTTGTTGTTTTAAAGGGGGTTGATACGTGAAAAAAATGGGGGATAAAAATTTCTTTCTATATTTTTAAACCCCCCCCCCCCCTTCCCTCATAAAGGTATTTTAAAGCCCTTGGGTAGTAATTGGTGCATTCAAAAATTTTTTAAACAGAAAGAAATTTATTATTTTGGGGGCGTGGTGTTAAAATTCTGAACAGCCCTCACTTTTTAAAATTGTGCATTCGGGGAAAAAAGAAAGAAAAAAACCCAAAGGTTGACTTTTAAGATTTTCGAAGACAGGCTCCCAGGGCCCTGAAAACCCAGTGTGGGAGTTTCATCTTTTTTTTCACCATACAAAAATTGATTTCAATTTAGTGGTTTGGGGTGCTGCCACCAGAAAAAAAAAATGGCCATTATCATAAAAAGCTTTTCTCATTAAAAAACTAACTGTCTGTCTGGGTCATGCTAATAAATCTTTGAGGTATGTACCGGTACTTTCAGTTGAAGAAATAAATCAGTGGATCCCCCCCGGGGCCGAAATTTTTTGGGGGAAAGTTCCAACAACCCCAAAAAGTTAAAAGATAAATAGTAGAGGGGTACGCCCTTTTAAAAAAAATTTTTTAAGTATCCTTCTACCTCAAGGGGCTTACCAAGATGAAACTGTAACTTCATCATCATTTTATGGGAAGAAACAGTAATTTTAAAAGAAATCTTTTAAATTTAAAATTATAGTTTTATAAATAATATTTTTAAATTATAATCATATAAAAACCTTTGCCAAAAACGTGATTATTAGAACTTTAGAATTTTGCACGGTACCTCAATTTGACCTTTTGACCCTTTTACCCTAGTTGTGTGTCGTCAATTTTTACCCCTTATTCCCCCCCCTGCCCCGTACCTCCGCCCCCACCCCCGACATACTTTCCCCCCCTCCCGCCCTTCCCCCAGGCCCAAAAAAAACCCTGGAATGTTGGTTTTTGCTGTTTAAAATTATTAATGATTTTTTAATTATTATTTTTTTAAATTTAATTTGTAGGTTTGGGGGTTTTTGGGAAAAAATTTTTTTTTTTAAATTTGCTGGCATAACAACTTTGGGGTTGAAAATTTTAATTTAAATTTGGTGGGATAGGGGCTCCCGGGAGTTTTGGGGCTTTGTAGTTTATTTTTGGGAAAACAGTCCTTGACTTTGCGGGCAGGAGGGCGCGGACAAAGCTTGCAGTTACGGCTGCCAGGAAATTAGAATAAAAATTTGGTTTTTTCCCCCCCCCTGCCCCAAACAAGCACTAAACCTTTTGCGCTAGGGGGTGGGGTTGGGGGGAAAGAGTGTGGTAATTTTTTCCAGAACCCCCCCCTTTCCTCCTTCGCAACCCTGATCCCAGACTCCCGGGGGCGACAAGGGACCTCAAAAACCCTTTGGGGTTTTTCCCAAATGACGTAATCTTTTGCTTTTTGTCGAAACCCGGGGCCCCAAGGTTGGGGGGCAGACAAGTTGGGACAAGAATAGTATTGCCCCGGGCCGGGGCGGGGTTCCCCCGGGCCCCCATTTTGGGGGGCCAGAAAAGACAAGTTGGGGACAAGAATAGATTTTAAAGGTCTTTGGGACCGGGCAGCAGGTTTTCCCCTGGCGCCGGGTTGGGCCGGGCAGACAAGAAAAGTTGAGACAAAAAATTTGATATTGACCCTGGGCTTGGGTTGTCGGGCGGGACAAGACAATTTGGGAACTTTAAATAAAACACAGGTTAAAAATAAAATATTTATTTATTAAATCCAATTTTTACTTTTTTAAAAGGAAGGGACCATATATTCGTTTATACGTTTTTTCTGTGGGTGTTTTTTAGATCCCTTTAAAGTAAAATTTTTTTTAGTTCACATCCAGCATGTAATATTTCCAAACCGATGATTGAAAATTTTATAGTAGGTATCACGATAAGACCGGGTTTTTGATGTGCGGTTTTTCCCCCGGAGGTTGTTCAGGTCCCGATGACCTTTCCCCGATTTCTGTTAGCGTGTGGGCATAATTCAAAACGAGGGGTGGGGACCCAAAAATGTTGAAATTAGGCCCCGGAACGGTGTCGGAACCACATGCCCCCGTCGGTCAAGGGCCCGCCCCGTCAAATGAGGTCCCCACCCTCACAAAGCCCGCCCCCAGCTAGGTGCTAATAGGCGCCCCGTTTGTTTCCCAAAGCGTTTTGTTTCTGGGTTGAGGGACGACCAAAACAAATCACCGAACATCCCTTTTCCAGAGAGATTTTCGTGATTAGCCCAGACAAATTTTTAAAAGGAAAAAAGGTTTGGGCGTGTTGGTTTAAAAACTTTGATAAACCGACTTGTAGGTCCCCAGCTCTTCCCCACCCTGAAAGGGTTTTAAAACACGGCCCCAGTTCCCCCCAAATTTTTTTTTTTAGCGGAATAGGGCTTTAAATTTGTTTTTTGCACTCATCCCGATGATGACTCGCTTGGGGGTCGACTCCTTTCCAGCGGGGAACAATGTGTTAAAAATTTCTGGTGATGGCGGGGTGGTTATCCCCGGTTTTGCCTTGCTGCCGCAAACGTCTTAAATTTTCCATGATGTTCGGTGGTTATGGGCCGGAAACCCCAACCGGGGAAGCCCCTTTTTTTGGCGCCCGCCCCCGGGCCCAAAACCTTTTTAAGGGCGACATGCCCCAAACCAGTCTTAAAAAAATCTATTGAAATTATTTAAACCACCATTAGCGTGGGTTGCCCTGTAGATTGGTGGGTGAGAATGGGTTTTTGGAAAGTTTTCAGGGAAAATGTTCTGGGCGCGATAGAAAAGGTACATGAAAACAGTTTTGGGCCGAAAAAGGGTCTGAGGCAAATGTTTTGAAGTTTAGCTTGCTTTTGGGACGGGGGCCAAAAGTGTTTTTTGCGTTAAAAAAGCCAGTTTTTGGTTTTTTAAAATAGAGGGGGAAAAACCCCCAAAAACTGTCAAATTATTCTCCCACGCCTTTCCTTTTTTTGGAAAAGATGGCGACCCAATGCGTCCCATTTTTGGGTGTGTGGATGGGGTTTTAATGCCCGAGAGTGGCAGGGAGCTATTTTTGCGGGTAGTTAAATAAGCAGGGAAAAACACCCGCCCGTACAGAACGAAACCACGGACTTTTTTTTCAGCGCCGCTTAAGGGGTTGTGCTTTTTGCCCCCATTTAAGCACCAGTCTCAAGGGCCCCCGCAGGGGGACGAAGGCGGGAAAAGAAAGTCCCTTTAAGGGAACCTTTGGCCACACAGGGTCGGGCCCTTTTAAGTTTTTTTTCATAGGAAAACCCAACCTCTGTCGTACGCTCTAGGGAAGGGTTTTTAGACTTTGAAATTTGCCCTAGAAACTTTTTCTTTTCTGCCCCCTTTGACGAAAGACGGTTTCTGCCGCGCTGTGGCATGTAGATGGGGGGAAATTCAAAAGTGGGTTAATCCACATCACCTTTTTCCCAGGTGAAAAACCGTATAAAAATTGTTGACTTTATTTTTCGGTTTTTCTTTCTGAAAATCGGGGGAAAGGGTTCTTCGATAGGTATGGAGGTTTCCCCCCAAAAATTTTTAAAAGTAATTTTGCCGCATACAGATAAAAACTCAGTTCCTTGACGAAAAACTCGTTGTTGTCGTCGATGAAGCCCCGGGAAAAACCCAACAATGACCCAAGTTTAAAATAAAGGGGGTAAAGGGGGGGGAACCGATTATTTTAAACTTCCAAAAATGGGTCACGCCCTTTTCCCTGTTTTTGCCCAAAGGTGTGATGTTGGCAAACCCCCCGACACGATACATTGACGGTTTCGGTTGGAACCCCCAGGTGAAGCTCCTTCGTTGCTCGGAAAACCGGGTTTTTCTCGTAAAATTTCCCAATGCGATGCCCATTGGGCGGACAGTTTAGGGTGAGATCGAAAGCCTGAATGGAAACCCCTTTGGGGGAAGGGATTTTCGGTGATGTTCCCAAACCCTCTTCAGGAAATCGATCCCCGTTCCAGAAAATAGGTGGGGTAGGACATGACTTTATTTCCCCCTTTTGAAAATTGGGCTGAAACGGTTTCGAACGGAATTGTTCCTCGCCCCCGTACGCGGGGAAAAGGTTCATGCCGTGGGTTTTTAAAAATTTAACGGTTCTTGGCGGCGTTCCGTTGAACGTTTTGGGGTTTAAAGCACAAACCCCAACGTTTGCACGTTTGGGAAACGGGGCCGGGGGAATACGTTGCCCAGCGGGTTTTCCCTTTTTGGGAAACCCCCCGTAGGAAAAATGAGTGTTTTTACTTAAGGGGTGAGGGGATATTTTGGGGGGCTGATTTTTTAATGTTTTGGGCGTGTCCCAAAACCAGTAAAAGAAGGTGCTATTTTTGACCCTCACAGAAGGCGGCTTAACGTTTGTAAACCCTTAAAGTGGGGGAGTTCAGGGACCCCCATAAAAAATAAACCCGTCTTTTTGGAAGGGGCCAAACGGGGACTCTGAGTTCGGCGCCGTTAAAAAAGGGGATTTCTTTTTGGGTTTAAAAACACGTAAACCGGGTGGATCCCCCCCAAAAATATCCACCGTTTTTACTTTTTGTGGTGAGATTTGGCGAGGGGCCTCAAATCCCTTGTTGCCTGCTTAAAGCCCCTAAAAGGTTCGGGGGGTGTCTACAAACCACAGACCACAAGCAAATGCGTTTTTTGGTTTTCACTTTGTAATTGAGCAGCGTTTTCCAATTTTACGTCTTTAGGTTTTACTTTTGTTGGGGAGGTGGACTATTTTTTTGGGTTTAAAAAACCCCGTCCACCTCCCCGTAAATAGGAATCAGCCAAAATTTGTTGAGGGATCAAATCTGATCCCCCCTTGGGGAAAAGGGCACCCCAAACGGGTTTCAATGACCCCCCAGTTTATGACCCATAGTTGGGAAAGGTCTATTTTAACTCCCTGTCCGGAACGGAAAAATTCAGGGGTGAATCTTTCGGTGAGGGAAAAGGCAGGTTTGTTTTGGAGCCATTCCCCCTTTTCAAAAATGGTTTGAGTGGGTGGCAGGGGAAAAAGGAGATCGAGTTCACTTTTGGCCACCTCGCGGACTGGGGGTTTTTGAAACGACTTTTTAACTGAAAAAAACTTTACCCTTCTTTCTTGATTTTTTTACTTGGGTGACGCCCTTTAAAAGGGAGGGTCTTTGTTCTTACGACGCCCTTTAAAAAGCCTGAGCCCGGCCCATCAACGTGTTAATTTCTGTTTCCCTTTTGCGTTTTAGGTTTTTTTTCCCTTTCACCGAAACGTTGCCGGGGGCCCAAATTTAAAAGGACGCCTTTGGGTTGGGAAAACGTCGGAGAGCACGTCGATCCCGTTATGAACGCCTTTTTTTCCGAGGTTTTTTTTGCCGCTTTCAGCAACGGTACGACGTTTTTTGAAAAGACCACTAAAAAAAACTTCCAAAACCCATGCCCTTTTGATGGGGAAAAACCGGGTAATCGAAGAAAATTCCTTTTCCCCCCTGTTGATTGTAGTTTCTTTGGTAGGGACATTTCCCTTTTTTTGAGCACCCGTCGAAAATGAATTTAAACCCACTCTTAAAAAATCGAAGGGTTTAAGGTTACCCTTTCGGTTTTTATTTGATTTCCAAGCTTTAAATTTTCCCCCTTCTTGCCCCAGCATGTGTGCAAAGGGTCGTAGCAAAACTCTCTTAATTAGCCGAGGGGATAGTTTACTTTTTTGAAAACCGACGAAAACGTAACATGGTGCCCAAATGTCCCCCAAACGGGTGGGTCGACAATATCCGTGTATTTGCCTTTTGTGAGGGCAGGCCTAGTAGATTTTGGGCAGGTACGGAAGATTTTGGGTTTACTTTTTTAAACATTAGCCCTTGGGATCGAAACTGGCTGTGGGATTTTGTTGGCTTGATAGATAAAACAGCGGGTTTTTTTGGTAAAGAAAAAGATAACGTCAACTTTTTTTTTTGGGGGTTTGTTTTCTTGAATAAAAACCCGGAACCCCCTCTAAAACCCCTCACGTTTTGAGCTTTGATAATTCATCGTTTAGTGCGGGTAGTTTCCAGCAGGGTTTTGTTCCTTGAAAAAAATTTTTTCCACCCCCGGGTTTTGCGTCCCCCCAAAGTTGAAACCATACAATTTTTTGCCCCTCAGGTAGGGTGTTTGAAAAAACGGGATATTGAAATTCAGCCAGAGGGGACTTCCCACCAGCCCCTCGAGTGTAAAACGGAAGGAGTTGCTTGGGAAATTTTTGGGGGGTATTTTTCGGGAAAATTCCCATAGAGCTTTTCGCTGGAAAAGTGAGGAAAAAATTGGGTCCTTCATTTTAGGCACTGAGTAAAGGGCGGAAATCCAAGAATTTTAAACCCTTGGCAGGGTAAACTTTCCAGAAACTTTCACTTTTTTTCTGGCGTTTTAAATTTGACACGTAGTATTTTTAATAAAACTTTAAAAATTTTCGGGAAAACAAAGCGTTGAAATTTCCCGGGTTTCGTAAAACGAACCCCCACTTTTTCGTGTCAAGATTTGGGGTCTGTTAGAAAAAAGGGTTTGTCCCCAAAAACGAATTTGATTTTAAAATTTCCCCTTTTTGCTCCTTTTTGTTTTCGTAGACCTTTTCAAACAGCTTTTTTGGTTTTTCTAATACGACCGTGTCACCGACTTTTATTTTAGGCTTTGGATTTTGGGACCCTTTTGGGGTAAAAGATAATCTTGACTTGAAGCACTTTTAGTTTCTAAAAACGTCGGCGGGCGCCATTTTGGTCCCCCGGGGATGCTTGGACCCGTTGTAAACGTGATAGAGCTTGGGGGACGTCCACAACCGAAAACCAGGGTTTTTGGTTTTAAAGTAGCGCCCTGCGCCCTTTTCAGAGTTTTTTGAATCGTTTAAACGATGCTTCCCTTTCACGTCTGGTTTAAAGAGTATGAAATTAATGCACGCCTTCTTGTTTGAAATTTTTGGGACAAGACTTTGGGTGAACTCTGCCCCGGGCCGTCTTTTAAATTAGGGGGTTTAGGGCCCCGTTTTTTGCTTGAAATGTCCCAAAAGGGGTTTCCCCTTCAAAAACGCCCCCAAGTCTTGGAGGAAGCGGTCTCCCCCCAAAGCCATTTAAACTAAAACGTCGGGGACGGTGAGGAAGTACCCCTGACAATCTTTGTATTTTCTGAGATTTAAATACCCGTTGGCTTGGCTTGCCAGAGATCGTAAATGTTTGACACCACGTACTTGTTTGCGTTAAAAACCTTTTTTACCACGGTTTTGGTGTAGGGTAAAAAGCTTTTCCGGGCCCCACAAAAGCCTTTCTTGTATTTTTGGGGATTTTTTTTTGGACCCTTTATGGCGATGCCCCCCCTCCCAAAACCCGCGGGTTGAAAGGGCCCGTATAGATGTCGGTTTAGACGTTCGTTTAAAGCCCCTGAACGGAACCCATGGGTTTTTTCCTTTCCACCCTCTTCCAAGTTTTTTCTTTTCTTTGGGCTTTTTGCGATGGTGAAAGGGTGATTGGGGGAGGGGCGTACAATCTCTAATGGGCGCCAAACTTTTGGGGGGTTTACGATAAATTTTTCGGAACTTTATATTTTGCAGCCCCGGGGAGAAACCTCGTCACCCTGAGGGTTTTGGGGCAGTGTTTTCTTGCTCTGACCGTTCTTTTGACTAAACCCAACAATTTTGGGAAACCCAAACGAAGGGCTATCTTAAATTTAACCTCTTCTCCTTTTGGGAGCCCCAAGGATCCGGGCCTCGGGCCCTTAATAGGGGTTCTAGAAAAATGTTCAGTTTTTTTAACGCGCCTGTGTGGTACAGAAATTAAGACATTTGGGGAAGGGGAAGAAAGAAACTTCAGGGTTTGGGGGCGGGGGTTTTTTCCCGATGGCGGAGGGTGTTGCCCTTAAAGTGTAGATAGGGGCTGTACACTTTTTGGGTAAAAAGCCCAAATTTAGACTTGTCTTTCAAGTTTTAAAGCGGGGGTTTTTTTTCCTTTTCCTTGCCCCAACTGGAGACCACTAGATTTGTTGCCGAAGCCTTTTGTTGGGGGTGTTCCCAAAACGGGGGTATTTTTCCCGGGGACACCAATATCATTTTTTTCTTTGTGTTCCATTTTTTATTTGGGTTGAATAAAAAAACCCGAGGACCCGCTGATTAAAGGGGATAAAAGAAAAGGGCAAAAAAACGCTCCCCTCTCTGAACGAGTATCGTCTTTTCCCTTCCCTTCCAGCACTCTCCTCGTTTGACCAGCTTCGGGCCAACCCTGCTTTAGCACGTAACTTTGTTTCTGGGGCTTTTTTTCAGTGGTACCCCCCCCTTTTTAAAGTGTTGTAGGCCCCAATCGCAAACAGAGTAAACCATTTTCCCTTGCGGCCTTTTTTCACCCAAGGCGACCGTTGTTGGGGGTTTTCATGGGGATACATCACACGTACAGGGGGGCCTTGCTTCAGAAATTTTGGGGACCCCCAGGGGTTATTTAATGATCAGAAAGGGGGAAGTGCCCGGTGTTTTTATAGCTTTTGCGCGGTAATACACCAACAGCCGCATTTGTGGGTTCTAATCTGAACCATTTGGTGTACCTTGTTTGAAATCAGCAAAAAAATTATACCCGTGGGGCGTATTTGTGCTTGGGTGTAACCCTTTTTAAAAAACAGGGGGATTTTCAGGACAAATTGCTTTGAAAAAGTGTTGAATCTGAGTTTTATCCCTAAAATTTTTTTAAAAAGCCCCGTTATAATGTGCTTTTTGGAAATGCCTTTTTGGGCCCCCTTCCCTGAGGGAAATTATGGGTTTTCCCATGACGCAAATATTTTTTTGGTGGAAACCCTTTTGGGGGAAAAGATCACGACCACTTCTTTGGGGCTTCACGCATCGGCCCTTCCAGGAAAAACAGCTGTGGGAGAGTCTTTAAACAGACGTCCCCTTTTCCCGGAAAACCCTTTTACAGAATAGACGGGGGGAAATTTTGCCCCCGTCTTTTTCGAACCCCCATTGAATAAGCAAAAAACCCAAATGTGTTTTTGCCAAATTTAACGCCCCCCCACACTTTGTGTCCAGTGACGGAAAAAGTCGCTACAAAATGTGACTTTCCACAGCCAAAAAGGGGGCCGCTTATGATGGCCGAAAATGGTGTTTAAAATTTGCCCAAATTGTTTTCCCAAAACCCTTCCTTCACCTCTGAAAAGACCCCTTGTAAAAAGGGTGGGGATTCCCCAACCACCCCGGGGTTTCGGATTCCACTTTTAAACTGTGGGCCCTTTTAAATTTCATCTCAAAATTTCCCCCTTTCCCTTACACATTAGCTTTAAGGCGTAAAACCCGAAGGGGGTAGAAAGGTCGCGGTGCTAATTATAAAAAAAAATAATAATAATAAAAAATTTTTAATAATAACTTTCCATAAGGGTTTGAGACTGGGTTTAAATGCTATAGGGCTTTGTATTTATGGGATAGGGGGGGAAGGTGTGGGTATAGACTTTAAAAACAAAAACAAAAACAATTTTTACATTATTTATTTGGTCATGAAAAAGTAAAATACACAGTGGGAAAGTATAACTGTAATTTTTTACCATTATAATTACTTTATAAACATAACTGGTTTTGTTTACAATATTTATTTACACACAAATGAAAAGTATAACGTAATATTTAAATATTGGGGGGAATTTTTGGCCCCGGGGACCCAAAAAAAAAGGGTGGTTTCAATTTAAAAGAAAATAAATAAATATATTTCAAATTTTTTTATATATTTGAATGGTTTTAAAAAAAAAAATTTATACAACAGTTTATCATATTTGACTAGAAAAAAAAAAAAATATATTATTATAAACAAACAATTTTTTTAATTAAAAAAAAAATACAAAAAAAATAAAATTTACTAGATTTAAAATCAGGTAGACCCGGGGGACCCGGGACGGCAAATAAAAAAAAAAAAAAAGTAACCCGGGGGCATAAAAAAATATAAAAAAAATGCTTTTTTTCTTTTTAGAATTTAAAAATAAAATAAAATCTCAAAACTTTGAAAAAATTTGTTGTTTATGGAACTATTAGGGAAAGGAAAAAAAAAAATAAATATTCCCGCCCCCTCTAAATAAGCACCTTTTTATTGTGGCGATTTCGTTTACAAGGAAATCTGATACCCAAAAAGGCCAACGTATTAAAATCATCGGTTTTTTCCGTCGTTTGTGTACACGGGCACGTTTGACTTTTGTCTGCGATACGGTACATACAGTCGCAAAAAACCCCTTTTTTCTTACAATTTTGTGCGGTTTTTGTATGTATCTTTTCGCCGCCTTTTTCGGTGACCCCAACGCTTTCAAAAAATTTAAAAAATTTCCCTCGTTCCGGTTGCCATTGTTTTTGGGGAAACCCCCGAAAAATTGCCAAACCCTTTTTGTTTTGGGAGGGTCGCCCCCAAACAAAACCGGTTTAAAAATAATTTTTGGGGCCGGGCCCAAAACAAAGGGGCTAATGTAGCTTCCTGGACCGTAATTCCCCGAAATTTAATTTAGTGAGGTCACCTAAAAAGTCTCCGGTCGGTGGACTCCAATCGCCGGGGGGTTTTTGGTGAATAAACGAATCTGATCATGATACAAAACGCGGTTTCCCCCCCAAATTTTTCAAAGGGTTGTATAAGGCAACCAAACCAAGCATCGTGTAGCCGCCACCGCCACAAAGTGTTAGGGGTTGGGGGCAATGCCTCAAAGCGGCCCTCCTTTTTTTAAAATTTTGGGGAAAATAACCTCTTAAAATTTCATCAAGACGCTGGCCCCCGGTGGAAAAGTAATATTCCCTCAGGGACTTTGGAAAGCCCTGGAAAAGTTTGAAAAACGGCTACGGTGGGTTTAAATCGGGGTTTTTCCCAAAATTTCCCCATTGTTTAATTTTAAAAAAAAATTTTAAACCAAAGTGGGAGACCAGGGGGTTTAAAACAAAAAGCCCAAATCGAGTTTTACCCCCCCTTCCCTTTTTCCCCATAATTTTGAATGTAAGCTAACTTTTTTTCTTAAAACCCCTCTGGCCATCCGGGCTTTTGTTTAAAAAATTTAAAAAGGGATCAATGTACCTTGGTGAAAAAAACCCGACAGAACGCGTCTGACGGTCATTAAAAAAGATACATTGTAACCCCCCAATTCGGCACGCTTCAACGGTGTGCCTTTTTAAACGGCTTTCCGGATCTCGTCAAACACCCCGACGGGCCCGTCAACCCGCGATCTTTATTGTCGTTTTTGCTGACACGTGCCTTTGGTTTTTTTCCTCCCCGAATTTTCCCGCACAAGATGAACATTAGCTTTTCGTGCAAAACCCCGTTGGCAATTCGGGGGGGAAATAAATCTCGCGGGGGCATTATTGGGAATTTGGCTATGCCCTCTACTTGAAACTATAGACGGACCCCTTTGATTCCAAGTGGGAAATTTTTGGGGGGGCCGACTGGGTAATTTTTTTTACTTGCAAACGAAGGGTAAAATGGGAAAAACACATCCAAGTAAATTGATCTTCTCCCCACAAGAAAGGTCTGTTTTGTTGGGAAAAGTTTAACAATTTGGGACGCCCGCCAAAAAATGCAACCCTGGGGCTGGAGGTTCCCTTGGTTTTACACCTGTGCTGGAGTTTCAAAAAAATTCTGCAAATCCCTTTTTTTTGTGCGTTTCAAACGCATTAAACAAGCACTCCCACATTTCTACGACCGTGTAGCCGGCAATTTTTAAAATTTCCCAAAAAAGCCATGGTTGCCCTTCCTTAAAAGCCCTCCATGGGCTCGTGGGGACTATTTTTTTACGGGGGTGGGCCCCGTCATGGGAACAGAGAGGACACCCATTTCCAATAACACCCCAAAAAATGGAAAAACGGTGGGGGGTATCTCCAGCTTTAACAACACCGTTAAAACCCTCGCCCTAAAAAACTTTTTCCTCAAAGGCCGTTACCCGCAGAAGAATAGAGACCCCGCGTTGGGGGGCCTCCCAGCAGAGCCATTGTACAGCGCGTGCATTTTTTTGGGCTGCGGGAAACCCCTAGCCAAACCGTTTGGGATAATTTCCGATAGTATTTCCTTAAGATGGGCTTTTAGCAGTAAACCAAAAATGGCCCCCTCCCCTATCGTCACGCCCTTTTGAAAGGATTCCCCCCTTTTCTTTCTCCATAGCATTTTCTCTAAAAATTTAGGCAGGAAACCCTTTTTTTGGATCTCTAACTTTCACACAAAAACAGTTTTTCCCAAATCCTTTAAAATCAAAGACATAATTTTTTTTTTACCAAAGCCCTCATTTCCCCTTCTCAAAGTGCTTTCCCTTTTCCCCCAACTTACATCCGCCCTGCCGTAGTCCCCCTTTGGCGGCAAGGGACCCCTTTTCCCCGCGGTTTTTTTTTAATTTTAAAAAAAGGGGGAAATTTTCCCTTTTGGGCCAAAAAACTCGTTTCCCAAACCGAAAGTTTTTGGGGAAATTTTTGGAAAAGCGGCATCGGGGGGAAAGTTCAGTGGTCAAAAAAGTGGATTGGGGCCCTAACCATGGCCCTGATTTTCCCCCCCGTTAAAATTTTAAGTTCCGGAGTCCATTTTTTTACCTCCATCAAAGGATCTTAAAATAAAAATTTCCATCATAGGATTTAGCGTTATGGCCGAGGAGGGGGGATATCCCCTTTAAATTTTTAAGCTTTAATTTGTTCTTAAAAAAATTTAAAAATTTTTGGGCCATTGTGGTATCCCCTTGAATATGCGAGTCTTGCCCCCGCAGGTTTGGGGCAAAGGGTATCATTTGCTTCCCATAAAGAAAACAGGCCTTACAACACCCATTTCACGAAAATAGGTTAAGGGTTGTGCGGGACGTGCCTGCCGGGAACCCTTTAAAAGCCCTTTCTTGTCTGCATTCAAAATAAGGGGAAAACAAACAAAAATTACTCCTTTTTCCCTTGGAAAAACTTGGAAAAAGGGGCCCGATTCATTAACAAAAAGACCAAAAGGGGGATATTTTAAAACGCATACTCTACAAAAAAAATCTCAAACACCTATGTGAAAAAATTTTTATCCCTTTTTAAAATAAAATTGCTCGCTACCTCGCAAACCTTTTTGACATCCCCAAAACCCACGGGGAACCCCTGAAAAAATGGACTTTATGGTTATCAAAGCATGAGGGTTTGTGAACCCCAAAGCCCGCAGTCCTTTTTCACACCACAGATCGGCCTCCCCCACAAACCCCCTTTAGCCCTAGCACTTTTTTGGGACCGGATTCCCCATTTGTGCTCGGTTTTTATGATCAAAAGGCCAAAGGCATTCGCGGAAAAGTCCCACACTTAAATGCGGCTGTAAAAAATGTTATGACATAAAAGGTTTTGCTTATCGTCCCTGGGGAAAAAAAAAAATCAAGGTGCCCCTTAAAGGGAATGTTTTGGATGGGAGAGGGCCCCTTTATTTAAAAGGGCCGGGCCCTTCTACGTTTCCCCAAAAACCCCCGATTTTGTTTCGGGAGGATGCTTTTAAAATTTTTTTTCAGTTTTAGTGAGTCCACCACCCCTTTAAAAAATTTAAATGGGATCACGGCATAAATTTTTTCCCGCTTTTTATTTTTTTAAAATTAACCCTTTTTTATTTGATTAAAAAATTTTTCAGTCCATTTCATTCTGGGTTTTCTTTTATTAAACACATAACTTTTGGGGACAAACCAATGCCGGGGAAGACAAAAACTGTCGCCATTTTGGGGTCGAATGATCCCCTTTGTTATTACGGGTTATGTGCTTAAACGGGGGGCGAGTTTAAACACAATTCGTCCACTCCCGCGAGGCTCCCTTAAAAATGGGGGAGTTTAAGTACAATGGGGCTTTACTCAAAAACCCCAAATTTTTACTCTGAACACGCGACTTACGTTTTTAAGCCAATGCTCTACGTCTTCTGGTTGATCGTCTAAAGAAAACATACCAGGGCCCTTTAAGTTGAGTCCCGTGCTACTCAAAAGCAAGCCTACGTGGTCATCTGTTTCTAACCCCCCCCCATTTTGGGGGCCCGCAACCGATGGAGCAAATTAGTAAATTTTTTCTTCCAAACCACTTATTGGTCACATCGCTTGCTGGTTTTTCACCAAGTTTTACGGTTTAATTTTTTCTACCTGTAAAAAAAGGGAAAAGCCCAATTGTTTAATCCCCTCTTAAAAGATTGAAGGGGACCCCATTTTGCAATGCAAACCCCCTAACCAAAATTTTTCCGGGGCCACTAATTCCGGTTGTGGGGCTGAAATGGCCCCCGCTATCGCTGGGTCATGGGCCCCAAACTTTCCCCCCCCGCCGCCGGGGGTGGAAAAAACCCCCCTCCCCGGCGTTGAAGGCAGTGGTGAAAAAGTTATGCCAGAAAGAGGGCACCAGGGGGTCGAACCCCCTCTGCCCGGCTTTGGGGCGATGCGGCTAAGTGGGGGTTTTAGGGGCCCCCTTTGCTGGCGGGTTGTGCGGGAGGTGGTGTTCCCAAATTTTCCCGGGTCCAGAACCCTATTCCCCCACACACACGCTTTTAAAAAATTTAAAATGTAAATTTAAACTAAAAGTTATGAAGGGTTAATCTACAAGGAATGAGCCCGGGGCTCTTCGGGACGTGTTTTTTGAAATTACACAGTCCGTACTGTTTTAAAAATACAGGGGAAACAAAACCCCCGATTTTCACAAGCCCTTTTTTAAATACTCGTGTCTTTGAACCCCGGGGGCCCCCATTTAAACATGTACAAAATACAGGGCCCAAAGCGATTATTTTAAAAACATGTTTCCCAAAAATGAGGGGTTCTAAAAAGGCCCCAAGGGGGGGTAGAGGGATTCTGACACAATTTTTTAATTTCGTTTTTTTTACACCCAAAAACCCCTTTTTTTTCTCTTTAGGGTGTCGCAAACTCGCTAATTTACTAGAGGGGGAGGGATTGCTATGCCACCCCGTTTTTTAAACCCCTCCCTTTTGTGTCAAAAATGCCCCCCACGCTAAACTAATAGGTTTTAACCCCCTGGAAACAAAGCAGCCAGCCCACTCAATCTAGCGTCCAAAAAAAAACCTTTTTCCTCCTGTTATTTTCCAAAGCAAAACCCTTTCCAGTATTTTAATCCCGTACCAGGGGGTTTAAAGACAATAAAAATAATAAAAATATCTTCCTAGGTTGAATTTCAACTAAAACGCCCATTTTTACAGGGTGATTATCAAATTTGCTTTATAACGGTGTGATGGCTAAGTAAATGTGGGCAGGTCCGTTAAAAAAAAAAATTTTTTTGGCTAAACGTAAGTACTAGCTCCACCTATATTTTTTGTATCTAGATTCAATGTATCCGTAACAAAAGATAAATTTAGTTTATAAAAAAATTCCCAAATTTTTTATTATTGTAGTGGGAAACAAAAATACGTTTTTAAAAAAAGGCAGAGGAAAAGTACAGCCTTTTTTAAATAAAAAAAAATTTTAAACGAGTTTAAAACTAATGAAAAAAAACAATTTTAAAAATTGAAATCTGCAATGTGTAAACATTTAAAAGGGAATTTAATTTTTGTACAAGTGGGGTGGTAAATTTAAAATTTGGTTTCCGCGATCTTCTTACCCAAATTTTTAAAGGGGTTGGGCCCACACAAGAAGGATTTAAACTCTCATTTTCAAAACCCCTGTTTTTGGCTTTTGAACAAGGGTCCCCTTTTCACTGCATACATATAGGTTTTTTCCGAAAAAAAACCTTCCCCCCGTAATATTTGTTTAATTTCAAAGGACCCATATTTTGTTGTTGACATAATAAATAAAACTGTAATCATTAATTGAGGGGGGTGCCCCCGTTTTTTTGCAAAGAGGGAAAAAAGAAAACCCAAATACACGCAGGTGTTTTAAGGGGGTTAATTTACAATACCCCCACACACATTTGAAGAGGGTCAAATAGGGGGACCCCAGTTAAAAAGGGATAAAATTTCACCCCGGGCAATTTCCTCAGATCCCTGTAAGCATCCCCGGGGTCCCGCCCTTTATTTTCGGGGGGGGTGACCCGGTGTGGGGGCCCCCCCAAAGGAGGGGGGCGGCGGGGCCCCCCATTCCCGCCAATGGGGGCCTAGTCCCCCGGGGGCTTTCGAAAATTTCCCCCCCAAAGGGGAAACAGCCGGGCCCGAAAATTTTGAAAAATTAAAAAAATACATATTTTTACATCATGGGGGGGGGGGGGGGGGGGGGGACCCAAAAAACCTGTCAAGTTTTTATTTTCTCTAATTTTTTCCTAGCGTTTAAATTTAAACCCTGGCCCTTTCAGTTCCCGTTAAATCCCTTTAAATTAGCTCAAAGGATCGGGGCCCCTTTTGGGGGCCCCAAACGCTTCAGGGGCGCCCTACTTGGGTGGTTATAAAAAACAAGAAAAATCCCCCCTCACCAGTCTATAAAAAACCCAAGAAAAAAAAACCCGCTGGGACCCCCCCAAAGACCCAGCACCCATTAAAAACAACAAGAAGTTTTAAAAAATTTACCCGAATTAAAAAAATTTCCAAAACCGGGTTTAAACTCATCTTGATCGGTGCAATTTGGGGGTTGATGCCCGATTGAAATGAACGATTGTTTAAAAAATTTGGGCTATTTATACCCCCTTCAAAAAGCCGAACCCCCCTGTAATGACCTAATACTCTAATGTGTCTCTGGCATGCGCAAAATAGTCTGTCCAAAATCCCCCTTTTTAAATCCCCCTTTTTTTTCGTTAGTCGGGATCGACCTACCAAATGGACGGAGGGGCCTGCTCGATCTCGTTTTAAAGCAACTGCGGGGTACCTTTAACCCTTGAAGTGGGGCTCGGCACAGAATGAAAAAAGGGAAAGAGGTACAAACGGGCGTTTTGCTCAAAACCCACCCTCCCTCAGTGCACTGAAGGTAAAAAATTTTTTCCCCCAAACCCCGCAAATGTTGAGTGCTTGAGGTTTTGGGCTTTTAAAATTTCATAGGTATAAAAAATTTTCCCCCAAAAAAAATATTTTCGAAATTTAAATTTTTTTTTTTTGTTTTTAATTTGGGCCCGGGAAAAATAAAACGGATGTTTTTCCCCTTTAAACGTGGGGATAGCACACCGACTTGCCAAAAAAAAAGTTTTAAATTTCAATTTCATAAAAATTTTTTTTTTTTTATGTTTTAGGGGAGTCAGTTTTAAAAAAGGGGCCCAAATTTAGCTTTTTAAATTGGGAAAAATCCCCTAAATAAAATTTTTTGTTATAATTGGCCCTAAGAATTTAAAAAGGCTGTTTTTACTTTTAAACGCGGGTACAGCAAAACGAACCCCTTTCAAAATTAAATATTTCAAAATCTATAAATTTTATATATTTTATATGGTTTTTAAGTGTATACAGTTAAATATTTTTTTAAAAAATTTCTAGAGTGTTTTCTACAAATCCCAATGTCCACTTTTTACGGGATTGGGAAAACCAAATCTTGCCATGCAAATGATGGTGCACCAAATTTTCTTCCCCGGGACAGAATGAACAAGCTCCAGTGATCTATTAGCGCAATTAGTATAGCAAAAAAGCTTTTTAAAAACCCCAAATTTCCCCCCAATTTAAATTTGTATTTGTCTTTTTCATAGTTTAAATCCCCCAAACCATGTGGAATTCTTTTATGTTTTCGTGCAAATTAAAGCTAAATACCCGTTTCCCCTTTTGTTATAGAGATATAATTACCGAGTCTAATAGATTTTACGTTCTCCCTCCTTGCAAAATGCTGGTGCAATTCGAGAAGTTTTTTCTAATAGATTTTCCATTCTCCCTCCCTGCAACCCTCCCTCCACGCGATGAAGGTACATTTTTCTATTCGTCAGTTTGAAATCAACACTATGTAAAATTATCAAAATGTATATGTTTTAAACGATGTTCTACTTTATCAATCGTCATTCGAATACTTCAGCTCTTTGTGTTTTTGAGTACTATAAATTAGACTGTCTATATTTTTTTTTGCACAGCCTGGACAAGCACGTGAGACATTTTTAAAGATGACCAATGTTGAGTTGGAATACGAACTAACATGAAAAGTATATAACGAATAAAATTAGTAATTATGACTTTTTTCGGCATCTTGTGCTAACACAGGCATATATATATTTAATTAACGGTATTAATACTACTTATTACAATAATTTTAATACGCTAATGAGGCAGGAATAATGAAAGTATTTATGAGGGGGAGGGAGAGTTGGAAATATCCTCAGTTTAATAGGATAGTTTTCGAACTCCAACCTCGTCAATTAACCATACCAGACGAGCACGACGACTACATTTTATTAAATAATGTATAACCTTTACATATGTTCCTATTGTTAAATACCCAGAGAAAAGAATCATGGCAGCTATATATATTTTGATAACATAAATAATAACTTTTACATAAGTAAAATATCTAGGAAAAATCACGGTGTTTATATAACTGAATATGAATGAATAGCAAACGCGGTACCACATGTGGCTTTTTTCTCACTCTCGCAAATGTTGGGTGCATTGAGGCGGTCGTTGCCGCAAGGCCCAAGTACCAACAAGTTGGATGTGTGTGTGTGTGAGAGAGCTGTCATAGACTTGGGCCAAAACATGTCCACTTTCATGGGATGTAAAAGCGAAACTGCCGTTTAACGGGAGTTTTCCGAGCTGTCTTGCAGGTGTCTATTTTTGAGAAACACAATGACTCCTCAAGGTGAGTGGAGGTTATGCTCGGTTACATCACCCCCAGAAGGTAATGACCGGGGGAGGAGAAAACCAGGATGAACAACCCGGCTCTGGGGGTGGAGGGGTTGGGGAGGGAAAATTACCGTGCTTAGAAAAGTGAAAGGGTGAGTTGGTCATCAAACAGGCAGCGTGCGCCCCCTTGCTGGATATGCTTGCGTCATTTTCTATCGGTCAGCCGGGGGAAGAAAGACTGAAATCGTTGGAGCGCGAGGCCGGGTGGCTCTATGCTTCAACGCCTAACAATCATTAATAATTAATCAGCAAGAACCAACATGCCCGGGCAAGGGCTCACGGTGTCTCAACCCAGTGTCTCGGGGACCCCCCTGATACACGAAATCCCCCACAACGCATTTAAAATTTCCCTCCCAAATTTAAATTAATTAAAAAAACCAACTGCCCCTGCGTTTTGCCAGAAAATAAAAAAAAAAACTAAAAACCCCTTTCTACCTACCAATTAATTAACAATAAAAAAATTAACAACCCATTAATAATTAATCAGCAAGAACCAACATGTCTAGGGTTTTGTTGGCTCTGGGAAAGAGGGGGCAGGAGGAGGAGAAAGTATGTCGGGGGTGGGGGGTGGGAATAAGGGGGAAAAATGGGACGACACACAACAAAGGGTCAAAGGCCCAAAGGTAAAATTGGAGCGATACGTCGTGCTAAAACTACCCCAAGGAATAAAACAAACAAGCGAAGTTACCCTAGCCACCCAGGGTTTCGCTCTATTTAAACCAACTACCACAACACCCCAACCACCAACCGGGCCCCCCACACATCCAAAAAACCAAAAATCTGATTGCCCTGCAGTCCCAAGACCCCACCCCCAGGGGGATACTAACATGGGAAAAAACCCGGGGGAAAAAGTAATTCCCCTTACAGGGAGGTGCGGTGGGATCATTTCACGGGGTCCCGGTTTGAGGATTCAATGTTAAACCCTTAGGGGGGAAAAAAAGGTCCCCCAGAACTTAAAATTTCACCTTCTACTAATTTTAAACCTGCCATCAAAGCTTTAAATTGATTAAAGGAAAACACCGAAAACCTTTAATTACTAGAATTTAAATAAACTACAAGGATTTTCTTTTTTTGGGGAAATTGAGCTTTTTATTGGCTGGGCCAACAATTTACCTGACATTAAACCTTTTCAATAATTTTTTATATTTTGTAAATTTAAAATTGGTTTTCCCCCCCCCCCCCCCCCGAAAATTTGTGAATCTGGAATGTTAACCTTTTCCCAATCCCCGTGTTGAAGATATTGGTGCCTAAACCATTTGAAAGCAAGTGTGGTTTTAATATATCATTTGACATACATACACATTACTCCTCAATTCAATTTTTATGGGTATGGGTGTTACTTAACCCTTTCCCGAATTATTTTTGTCTCCATTTTATCAGCCATTGTTTTGGGTTTCATAATCACAATTTTAGCAGGAAATTTTGTGGTTCTTGGGGCCTCTGACCCAAGAAATATAGAAACATGAATTTTGGGCCCAAAAAATGATCAAAAGGGAAACCCGAGGGTGAGCTACTCACTTGTTTTAAAAAAAATTCAAGAGTGACGGGCCTAAAACGGGAAAAAAAAGGAAATCATTTAAAAATATTATGGAGCCTACTATTGGGAAAAAAGTAAGTAAAAATTTTTTGCCTACTTTTTTTAAATTTTCCCCTCAAAGAAGATAAATATCCCCTAAAACTAAATTATATTTTTTTTTTTTGTTTGGTGGTTTCCTCTTCACATTATAGGGAATAAACTTTAATTTTTTTTTTAAACTTTTTTTAAATGGGAGTTTTTTGTAAAAAAGGGCAGACCTATTTAACTCTTTTTTCTTGTTGTTACCTAACGTTTTAAGGAGGGAGTTCTGTGAAAACTGTTATTATCGTTACTGCAGTCTTACCCAAATTTGTTTCTGTGTTTTTAGTTAAAAAGTATACCCAAGGCCGTGACTGGGAAGGGGTTTAGGGGGGAGGGGTTTAACACCCCGTTCCCAAAAACTTACCAAAATAAATATTCCCTTTTCTAAAGTTTTTTTTCAAAACCAAACATACTATGGTTTAAAGAATGTTAGGAGAACTGTGAAAGATGGTAATCTTTAGATTAAAAAATAGACCCTTTTTAAAACTGCTTGGATCATAGTTTTGGGAGAACACCCTTGCAAATTAAACCCACAAATAAAAAGAAGGGGATTAGTTTAAAGGGGATGGTAACTGTGGCTCCCAGGCCCATCAGCCCCCCAACTGCTCTCAGTTTGGGCCCAAAAAAAAAAAGCAAAACTGGAGAAAAGGCAACCTTTAAAAATGAAAAGTTGTTAAATTACTCTGGTTGAGAATGGGGGTTTTTTTGGTTTAACTTTTTTTTTTTGTGTTTTTGGGGTAGATAGAGTTTTGTTTAATTGGTTTCACTTAATCCGAAAAGTTTAAATTTTGTCTTCTAGGCTAACACATGCATTACAAAAACGAAAAAAAAAAAATAATTGAAATCTTGTCCTTTTTTGTTAAAAATGAGCCTTAAAAACCCTTTTTTTTTCTGTAAAAAATTGAGGAAATTTTACCCATTTTTATTTTTAAGGTATTTATAAATTTGGAAGATGTTACAGGGGAAAGGGGGATAGAAAATTTTCAAGTAACGAACAAATATGGCTGTTTACAAGAAAGGAAATGTTCACAATTTTACATTGCTGCCTTTGGACAAAGAAGTGATGGGTAACTCTTGGGCAAAATTAATCGTTTTAAACCCCCCAATCCCCCCCCAACCCCAGGTTTTATTTTATCGGGGAAAAAATCAGGGAGGAGTGTGAAACGTTTCAATGCAAACTTCCGGGAAAAAAGGGAAAAACCCAAAAAACTCCCAAAAAAGGGGAAAGAAATAAAAATCGTAAAAATGATAGGGGCACATAGATAGGAAACAATGTAAGGAATAACATAAAGGGGCAAACCCCCGGGAAAAAGACATTGGATGGGACTATATAAAAATAAAAATTTTATATAATATCTTTTCGCTTTTGGGATTTTGGTAATATACAAAACAAATGTAAATGCTGCAGGGCTTTTGTAACTGTTTTCCCTTTTTGAATGTGACAGCTGCCCGACTTTTGTAATGGCCTGTCTGAATGTGATTGCTGCAGACTGTTGTAAATGTTTCCTGTCGAATGTGAATTTTCTTTTCAGACTTTGTAACTGTTCTGTCTGAATGGGGATTTTGCAGATTTGAACTGGTTTCCTGTCTGAATGTGTTTTCTGAAAGGGGCTTTTGGAACCGTTCCTGGGCTGAAAGTGATTTCTGCAGACTTTTTAACTGTTCCTGTCTGAATGGAAAAACTGCAAATTTTGTAACGTTCCTGTCCCGAATGTGATTGCTGCAATTTTGTAACGTTCCTGTCTGAATGTGATGCGCAGACGTTGTAACTGTTCCTGTTGAATGTACTGCTGCGAAATTTTGTAAATGTTCCGTTGAAAGTAAAAGCTGCGACGGTTTTAAAAATGTTCCTGTCTGAATGTGATTGCTCAGGACTGTTGTAAAATGTTCCCGGGCCAAAAGGGGGATTGCTGCAGACCCGTTGTAACTGTTCCTGTCTGAATGTGATTGCTGCAGACTTTTGTAACTGAGATTGAAACACGATAATTAAGTTGTAAGACTTTTTACCTACATTGTGCTGTTTGGTATAAAGTATGTCCCTGCCAAATTTCGTCAAAATTGGCCAACATTTTGTCGTGGCCAAAGCTCCGGATATAAGGATAACAGACGAAATGCTAAACGATTAAGTTAAAACAGAGCCTCGTTTCACTCTGTCAATAATGTATTCAGCAAACATATTACTTCTCAAATTAAAAGGCAGTTGATTCAGAGCTAGGTACCCTAGCCCACACGATCACTAGTGTGGGTGGCTACAAAATCAAAAATTTGCTGCTGTCTTACTTTAGGAAATTTAAGGGTGTGGACTCAAACAGCGGAAACTTTGCGTATGAACCAAATAAAAACTATTTGAGAACCTTAGGTTTTTTTAATCTACAACTCTAGAATATTTAATTTTACTTGATATATTAAATGAATACCACTTGAATGTGTATATTTTGAGAAGTATGAACCCAAAGGAACGTAGAAAAATGGTACCTGTCCTTGTCCGCGTTTTCAGAGAAACGTCAGACGTGTTATTGTTATTACGGCTACGTTACATGCGCTGTTCCAACTAGTTCTTGTGACAGTCGATAGAGCGTGTCCCTCATTCTCACGGACAAACTATCAAGAGTAATTCTTTCCTAGTTTATTGATCTTTACTTTGTTTTTGAAAACTATTCTTCACTCAGTTCTATTCAAACACAAAATGAATGCATCTTTTAAGGTAGTTTATTTGTTTATTTTTTTTAGCATCGCGTCTTACTACCCATTCAAGATAAAAATGTATTTTTAAATCTCAAAATTGTATGAATGTGAATATGATTCTAAACCAATGTCTAAGATAGACACGTAAAAAAGGTATTTTTTTAAAAAAATAAACTCTTATACAGCATTGTAGGGGCTGTAAGGGCCATCCCTCAGTGCCCCTCCCGACATTTATTCAAGTATTTTTGAATGTGTCATAAAATATGGCGACAAAGGGATTATAAATAAGAGTTTTTTAAATAAATAATAACTTGTAAGCCTAATGACTAAGTTGAGACACACTATGATAATTACAACAATTATTACTATTATATCTAAATCGCATGTGAAGCTCTCACACGTTTTAATTCCGAGGAAGATATTAGTATCAATGAATCGAGCATTATCGTTTGCCAACTAATGACTTTCCTCACAATAATCACCCACGCGAGCTAATTTCCTTAATGACGAGAGTGATTATAAAAATATGTTGAGGCACTCAAATGTTTTTGGAGGATAGTATTATTTATTGGGAATATTTGAATAGTGAATGATTCAGGAGAACAAAAAATATATATTTTGTAAGAATATTGAAATAAATTTTTTGGATTGTTAGTTTAGGATATTCTTTTAAATATATTAAATTGATTGGATGGATTTTTTTTTGTATTCTCTCAGTTTACATACAACCATTATCACGTAATAATAGATACATAGGTAAATTAAACGATCTACGTAGTACTAGTTAGGATTCTAAGAGCTTTTTGTCTACAGTTGTAAAAACAAAATTAAAAATCAGACTATTTTAGCTATCTCTTAGACCAGCATTTATTGAAAAACAAAAGTACCCTCATATGGTAGGCTGGCACCTACGCTCCTTAAGGGAATCTGATTTATAGTCAGACGCCTTACCCTCATCGATCACAACTGATATATGTAGAATCATAGATAGTAAACAGATACAGATACAATTTAAATACTGGTTATGTTTTTAAATAGCAATTAAAAAAATATTCAACGCTATGCACGTCATACAAAATTCCAAAGAAATTAAATTATTTTTCAATGATTAAAATAACACCAAAAACTTGTATTTTATTTTCAGTGTGAGACTTTACTCTCCTGGAAATTATTAGCTATGTCACTTTAAAAAATCAGAGGAACTACACCAGTAGTTTCCTTATTACAAGATTGCACTTAAAAAACCTTAAGCTACGAGTACACTGTATATTTTAATATAGCTATGCAGCGCTTACCTAGTGAGAGTCTCTAAGATTGTGTACCTGCAGACAAATTCAACTCTATAGAGCATCTAGCCAGACTACTTAGATGTGACATCTATCTGTACTTCCTTTCTGATACTCTCAAACTAGAGTAACTAGGTATATTGGACTTGTATTCAGTACTATGAGAAACTTGTAAGATTACGCGTATCAGAGAAGTAATAATATCAACATGAAAAAGACAACGGAATAAGAAAAGAGGTAAGAAAAATATTATTGGGGGAAGAAATGGACAACAAGAAAAAATTAGAAGGGTGTACATGGGAAGTTACTAAAGGACTTGATGTATGAAGATACAAATTCATATACCAATATCTTGTGAATGTCCCCTAAGGACTACGAGTATAGGTGACCTGGTGGTTCTAGGGGTAAGGTGTCGGAATTCTGGTGCTAGGGTTCAGGGTCAAATCCTCGGTCCGGCACAGATTTACCTGATTACCAAACCCTTCCTTCACCTCTGACAAGACATCTTGTGAATGTGGGGGAATGCCAGCCTCCCCGTGGTTTGGATTACACGTTTTAAACTGTAGGTCTCATTTTATCTCACAATCGCCCTACCATTACACATTAGCGTAAGTGCACATAATTCGAAAGCGGTATATAATAATATAATAATAATAATAATAATAATAATATTAATAATAATAATAATAATAATAACTACGGATATATGTTGGAAATAGAAGACCTCAAAAGTCAGATGACGGATCATAAAGAAGTTCTTAGGATTTTGGAAATATAAATAGAAAAGCTTTACGACAAGAAAAATTTAAAACCGGGGAAATCTGGAGATTGAAGCAAAAGGAAAAGGGCCAGGGGAAAGGAGAAAAAGGGCACAGTTTTTTTAAAGGTGAAGTGGAGAGAGCTAAAAAGGGACACGTCAAAAAGGGAAAAAAGCTGTTGGATTGATGTTATTCCCAGCTGCCCTTTTTTGGGGAACTGAAAAAAAAACGGATTAAGGGTTTTGGGCCCAAAACTTATAAAGAGGATCTATGAAACAGGAGAAATTGTTAAGGGAAAACTTTATGGGACGTCCCATGGGGCTTAAGAAAGAAAAAGCAAGAAAAGGGAAAATGAAATAAAACCAAAATACCAAAAGCCTAATCTCCCTTGGGGGGAAGGTTTCATGGAAAGAATACGAAAACATATAACGGGAAAAGAAAAAAAAAAAGGGTTAATGGAAAAAATACTTTTTTGGGGTTTAAAAAATTTGTATCAGATATGCCTTGGGGGTTTGTTTATAATTTTTCCCGAGAGGCAGAAAGTAAAGGAGGAAGTCTCCCTTTGGTTTCCGGACGGCCCAAAAAGGGTTATAAATATTTAAAAAAGGGAAAAAAACTAACAAAAATATTAAAAAAAGATCAGCTTCAACGGGAAAGGGACAGGAGATTGATCCCCAAATTTTTAAAACTGGGAAAAAAGTAAAGGTGGGGCTGAATGTTGGAGGGGGAACCTTTTTACCGTGGGGGGTTTGGGGAAAAAAGGAGGCGTGGGGCAGGGTTGCTTTTTGGTCACCCCAGTGGGGGTCAAATTTTAAGACCCTTGTACGGAGAGCGGCTGGTGGGGAAAAGCCCTGGAGGGACGAGAAACAATTAGGGATAAAAAAGCAGTAATCAACACAATAAAAAAAAGGAAAGTTTAATTTTGAATTGTGGACTAAATGAAAAGAATTGCAGAAAAATGAAAACCCAGCTAGCAGAGACCAGGAAAAGAATTGAAAATGGAGTTTAAACTTTAAAAAGTAGAAAATAATGAGGATTTCAAAAAAAAAAAATTCATTTAAAAAATCAAATTTGGAAACCCATGATTTTGGAAAAAGCATTGAGGGGTACAAGTATCTGTGAAGTTTCTGCCCAAAAGGATCCCTACAAACCCCAAGTAAATTAGGTCGGGGAAAGGGCCCAATAGAAAAGGGAAATTCTTTAAACAAAAAGAGGTTACTTCTGACGATAAAGGTGGGATTTTTAAAAGTGAGAAATTTAAAATGTTTGAAATCTACTTTTGGGTTCATCGCTTTTTGTTTTGAAAACAAAAACTTGTTTTTTCGGGAAGACGTAGAAGAAATACTCGGAAAAGGTTTTTAAATTTTTGGATATGGGGGAGGTACTTGTGAAAACAGGGGAAGGGACGGGTTGAAAATTTTGAAAATTTTTTCAGAAAAAAAGGGGGGGAATAAAAATCTTTTTGGGGAATGTGATTTTTCGGAAACAGTTAAAACCCGGGATTGGACCATTTTTTGGGGGGAAAACTGTTTTCCTGCTTGACCTCATAGAAGGGGAAAGGTTCGGGAAAAAAAAGAGATTTTTGGGAACCAAAAAAGGTTTAAAAAATTATTGGTGATTAAAAAAAGGGAAATAATATTCTGGGTTTCAAAATGAGGAAAAAAAGGGAAAAGGGTATTGGGGGTTTCCAAATTTTTCCCCAAACAAAAGGAAGGGAAACCTGTCTTTAAGACAGAATACATAGCAATTTTTCACACTGCTTTTTCCCCATTTTTGGCCCTTACCAGCTTTTTTTAGAAAAATTTTATAATTTATTTATTCTTCTTATTCTGGTTTTATTTAAAATTTAAATAGTTTTCCCTTTTAATTTTTGTTTCACTTTTTTAAAATTTCTCCTTAAAAACTTTGATTTCTTAAAAAAAAATTTTTTAAAAAATTTGAAAAGAAAACTCAGAAAAGAAAGACACGTTGTGGGTTTTCAATAACCCCCTGTTTTAGTTTTTATTTTTATTATTAATCTTTTGGGTTTATTTTCCCATCTGGTAATTATTTTTATTATTAGTTGTTTTTATGGATTTCCCCTTTTTTAATATGCTTTTTTGTGGGGGTTTTGGAAATGGCCGCTTTCGCGAACGCTTTTTTTAAATTTTACTGATCCCAAAGGATATTTAACTTTTTTAAGGTCGTTCCCGGGTTTAGATTACTTTTTCGGAAAAAAATATAAAATATATATTTTTAGATTTATAATTCCCATTTAATTTCTGTGCATTTTTTTTATTTATTTAAAACCTGTTTTTTTTTGCAAATCTATTTTTCATTGTTTTTTTTTTTTTATTTGGGGTTATTTTTATTTATTATAAATTTTTTTCTAAGGGATCATCTTGAATAGGAAAAATAGTTCGCGTTTCCCCCCACACGAGTTTTGTTTTTTGGGGGCATATCGGCCGCGCAAAAGGTTTTTAAAATGAAAAAGGGGAAAGTAAATTTTGTTTTGTTTTTATTATTATTTTAAGGCGGGTTTTTTTTTTTTGTCTTGGGGGAAAGGCTGAAATTTTTTTGTAATTGTTTTTTTAAATTAAAAAGGTTTTTTTTGTGTTAATTTTAAGAGGTTTCCCTAATGTATTTAACTCCCCTTTAAAAAGGCTAAATTTGGAAGTTAGGATTTTTTTGGGGAAATTTCCCCGCCTTTTTGGGTGATTTTCGGGAAATTTTGGGAAGACGCTCGAAAAAGGAGGGCCGGGATGGGTTTGGAAATTTTTGGGAGGGGGACAGTGGGTTTGGAAGCGACGGGAGTTGATGGGAAAGTGTAGATTTCTGAGTCCATAAAACATCCATGGAAATCTACATTCTTAAATGCCTTTTAAAGAAGGCCCTTTATAAGGCCGAAAAAAGGACCTGTGTTTAATTTAAAACAAAACATTAATATTATTTTTAATGTTCAAAAAATTTAATATTTTTTTTTTCTTACGCTTTGTGTTGGGTTTTTTCTTTCTTCGGAGATTCGTCCGCTTCAACGAAAAACAAAAAGGGAAACTTAAAGGGTGAGCCCTTTTTCCTTTTTTGGATTTTTAATTTTTTTTTTTTAAAATGGAAACCCTTTAAATTTAAATCCAAAATTCTTAAAAGAAAGATCTTGGATATCCCCAATTTTAGGGCTTAAATTTGGGTTTTTAAAAATTCCCCAAGGGAAACAATAAAGGGGAAACTACAAAAATTTTTTATAATTGGGTTGTTGTCACAGATGTTTGGAAATGTAATGAGGAAAAAAAATTGTTTTTTAAAAGGTTTAAAATGGGGGGAATGGACTTTACTGGGAACTTTTTATTTTTTGTTCTTTTTTTTTTTTTTTTCTATTTGGGAAATTAAATTTTTATTATTGATTTTTTAAATTGGGACCTCTCTAGATGAGAAAGAAAATGTACCTAGTATTTTTTTTTTTTAAGGGGCCAAAGCTGGTTGGGGTAGGATCAATAGGGTTTTTGGGAAATTATATATATAAATAAATCTTTTTTGACCCAAATTTATATATACTTTTTTTCTTTTTTGTCTTTGTTTAAAAAAATAGGGTATATTATAGAGTTTTTTTTTTCTTTTTTAAAGGGTTAATTTGTTTTTTTGTTTATTTATGTATATCGGGTTTCCCCGATGGCTAAGTTTGGCAGTATTATTTATCCCAAGTTTTTTTTTTTTTTTTTATAAAGGTTTCAAAACCTCAAGTTAAAACTAGGGAGTTTGTAGGGCGGTAAATTTATTTGTTTTTGTTTTTTTCTTCAATTGGATAAAAAAACCCCCAAATTTTTTCCCAAAATACCCCCAAAGCAGAAATTTTCCCCCGCCCCCTTTTTAATTTTTTAAAAAAAAAATTTAAAAATTTTTGGTCTTTTGAGTCTATAGAAGGTCAGGGGAAAGGGGAGAAACTTTAAAAAAGTAGCACAAACAAAAAATAAAATTTCAATTTTTTTACCCCCAATTTTAAAATTTTTTTTTAATCCCTTTTTTAAATTTAAAACATACAAAAATGCAAAAAATTTTGTTCGGTTTTTTCCCGGGAAATTTCATAAATTTTTTAACGAAATTTTAAAAAAAATTGAATTATTTAAACCCCTTTAAAACCCTTTTTTCTATGCCAAATTAATGTGGGCGTAGTAATAGTAATTTTTTTGCTTTACAATTTTTTTTTGTCAATTATATTATTAAAAAGGAAAATGTTATAAAAACAAGTAAAAAAACGACGTAAATTTAGTAAGAGAAAACCTAAAATTAGAGGGGAAGATCCCAAAAATTATGTACTTCCGTCATTATTATTAACTTTAAATTTTTTTTTAAAGTGCAATCAGGATTGGTTAATTGGTTGGTGGGGGTTATATTGCGGAGTAGGTTTATTGAAGGATGGGGGCCCTTGTAATAAGTTTGTAGATGTTAAGGTTTTGGGGAAACGGGTTTTTAAGGAAAAAATTTGGGACGGTGCTTTAAAAACCAGTAAAGAAACTTATGTTTTTTAAAAATTTAATAATTATATTATTATAAATTTATTTTACTTTTTTTTTATTTTGTTTTTAAATTTTTTTAAATTTTGGGTTTTAAAAAAATATTTTTTAGTTTAAGGCTATATATATTATAAAATATTGATGAAATTTTTTAAAAGCAGGGCAAAAATTTTATTTATTTCAAATTTTTACCATAAAAAACGAAAATAATTTTTTTAATAAAGTAAAATTACATTCCTTTTATTTTCAAATATATTTGTCGAACAAAACTTTTAATTAGGGTTTTTTACATTACTATTCCCCGGCTCCCAAATTTAAAAACGTTACGTAACTCTCGATTTTTTTTTATTTTTTTTTTGTTTAGTTTCGTTTTTGTTTGGGGTCGGGGGTTGGAAAATTTTAGTGGGGGACGGGGGAAATAAATTTGGGAAAATGCTTCCCAAGTTTTCCCAAAGGATTTTAGGGGGGCAACACGTGTTGGGAGCAGGGGAGAAAACCTGGGCATTTTAAAGAGGTGGGTCCACAGGGGAACTAAAAAAACCCGGCAGGGATACAGCTTGTAGCCCCGGGTATTTTTTCCCTTTGGAAAAGGTGAGTTCACACACCCCAAAAAAATACAGGGGGGGGAAAACACCCTTGTAGCATTGGTACTTTTTCGGGAAAGGGTGATTTTCACAAGACACAAACTACAGGAAGGGGAACAAGTTTTTGCCCCCTGGTATTTTTCCCTGGAAAGGGTTTTGGTTCAACAGACAAAAACTACGGGAAGGGGAACAGCTTGAGCCCCTGGAAACTTATTCCGGGGAAAGGGGGAAGTTCACACAGACACAAAAACAAGGGAAGGGGGAAAAGCTTTTTGCCCCGGGTACTTTTTCCTGGCAAGGTGAGTTCCACAAAACAAAAAAACTACAGGAAGGGGAACGCTTTTTTAGCCCCCTGGTTTTTTATTCCTGGCAAGGTGATTTCCCAACGGACCCCAAAATCGGAAGGGGAACAGTTTGTGGACATGGTACTTATTCCTGGAAAGGTGAGTTCACACGGGAACAAATTACGGGGAAGGGGGAAAAACCGCTTTGTAGCCCCTGGTTTATTTTTCCCTGGAAGGGTGAGTTAAAAACACACACAAAAATACGGAAAGGGGGCCCCTTGTGACGTTTGTCGTTTGGATCCCTCAGCTCAAACTTTTCACATTAATCAGGGTTTAAACCCCGGCCCCAAGGAGTAAACGTTTAACAAAACTGGGGTCCCGGTGATAAAGAGGGTGGGTTTTTTAAAAACCTTGATTTTTAATTTGGCGGAAGTTTTCCCTGTGTGATTTAGTTTAGTGTTTTAATTACCCCCTTTCACTTTTTAGTGTTGTGGCTTCTCCCAAAAACAATTTTTCCTGTTCCTGCCCTTTAAAAATTTAAAGCGTGTTATTAAGAAAAAGAAAAAAAGGCTATCATTTTTTAGTTTTTTTTCGTTTTTTTCAACGAGCAAAAAAGATTTAAATTGTGCAAAAATTTGGCCCCGAAAAAAGGGTTTAAAATTGTGGCAAAAAATTATCCCCCCCGGGTTTTTCCCGATGGGGGTTTTTTTCTGAGGGGGTTTGAGGGGTTCGGTTTTGCAAACCCAAATCACAAAAATCATGTGGTTTGGGGAAAAAGGAAAAAACCCTTCATGAATGGGAAATTTTTTTTAAATTTGTTTTTATTTTTTTACTATTATTATTAGAAAAAATTTGGTAAAAAAAAAAAATTTAAAACCAAAAAAAAAACCCAAAAATTTGATGAAAAAAAATTACATTGACCCTTTTTTTAAGGGTTAATTGCAGGCCTGGTATAACTTCTGTGTTTTTTGGAAAATTTAATATTTAAAGAGGTAGTGGTTATTTAAACCTTTTGAGTGTTACCACTCCACCGAACAGGATGGACTCCATCGTGGGTGTTGTGGTTGGCCCTAATGTGGGAGTGTGACTCGGGGACATATCCTGTCTCTTGCAAATAGAAAAAACACTCTCAGAAAACTTAGCAAAAAAAAGGGGGATAAAAAGGCAATATAAAATACATGAGTTTAAAAACTAAACCAAAAAAGTGTTTTTTTAACCCTTTAATATGTAATGGTTATGGAAACCAACAGCTACATAAATATTTTATTTTTCATGTAAAGGGCCTCTACAATCCTCGCCCTCTATATCCTTGTTCTTTAAAAACAGCCCTTTCTTTACCCTTGTTCTCAAAAACACGGGCCCCAAATATATCCTTGTTCTCTAAAAACAAAACCTATATACCCTTGTTCTCTAATAAAAATTTCTCTTACCCTTGTTTTTCTAAACCTTTCCTCATATCAATTTTCTCTAAAACAAAAGTCCTCTATATCCTTTTTTCCTCTAAACACAGTCCTCTAAATCATTGTTCTCTAAACAAAAGCCCTCTA
Organism: Timema cristinae; assembly: GCA_039000515.1. NCBI lineage: Eukaryota > Metazoa > Arthropoda > Insecta > Phasmatodea > Timematidae > Timema > Timema cristinae. The sequence goes on along the minus strand of JBCFYV010000170.1, from coordinate 37,744 downwards.
TATCCTTTTTCTCAAAACACAGTCCCCCTATTTTCCTTGTTCTTTTAAAAACATTTCCTTTCCTTATATCCTTGTTCTTTTAATCACTTTTCCTTACCCCTTGTTCTCTAATCACAGCCCTTTATATCCTTGTTTAAAAATCAAGTCCTCTATATCCTTTTTCCCTTAAAAAACAGCCCTCTATACCCTTTTGTTCTCTAAACCCCAGCCCTTCTATTTCCTTGTTCTCTAAACACGTCCTCTTTATCCTTGTTCTCAAAAACACAGTCCTCTATATCCTTGTTCTCTAAACCCCCTCCTCTATTTTCCCTTGTTCCCCTTAAACCCCCAGTCCCCCTAAAATCCATTTTCCCTCTAAACCAGTCCCTTTTACCCTTGTTCTCTTAAAAACAGTCCTTATACCCTTGTTCTCTAACACAGTCCTTCTTTTCCCTTTTTCTTAAACAAAAAGTCCTCTAAAATCATTGCTTCTAAAACGCCCTCTATATCCATGTTCTCAAAATTCAAAAGCCCTTTTACATCCTTGTTCCCCCTTAAAATGCCCTCTTATCCTTTTTCTCTAAAAAAAATCCTTAAAACCTTGTTCTCAAAACCCCCAGTTTTTATACCCTTGTCTAAAAACAAAAGCCCTTTCTAAAACCATGTTCTCAAAACCCGGGGGCCCTCTATATCCTTGTTCTTTTAAACACAGTCCTCTTTTAATCCTTTTCTTAAACCCCGGGTCCTTTTTACCCCTTGTTCTCTAAAACAGTCCTCTATATCATTGTTCTCTAAAACAGTCCTCTATATCCCATTTTCCCTCAAATTCACGGGGTCCCTATACCCTTGTTCTTTAAACACAGTCCTCTATACCCTTGTTCTTAAAACACGTCCTCTATATCCTTGTTCTTTTAAACAAAAAGTCCTTTTTTTCCCTTTGGGGTTCCTAAACCAGTCCCCCTATATCCTTGTTCTCAAAACACAGCCTCTTTATCCTTGTTCTCAAAAACACAGTCCCCCTTTATCCTTGTTCTCTAAAAACAGTCCTTATATTTGTTTCTCAAAAACACGCCCTCTATACCCTTTTTCCCCTTAAACACGTCCTCTTACCCTTTTGTTCTCTAAAACAGCCCCTCTATACCCTTGTTCTCTAAACAAGTCCCCTTTTTTCCTTGTTCTCAAAACCATTTCCTCTATATCCTTTTTCTCAAAAACCGGGCCCTCTAATCCTTGTTCTCTAAACCCCCAGCCCTCTATATATTGTTTTTTCAAAAAACACAGTCTTTTATATAAAGGGTTCTTAATCACAGCCCTCTTTTTCCTTGTTCTCAAAAACCACAGTCCCCTTTACCTTGTTCTCAAAAACACAGCCCTTTTATACCCTTGTTCTCAAAAAACACACCCCTCTTTTACCCCTTGTTCTCTAAACAAAAGTCCTCTTATCCTTGTTCTAAAAAAACAAAGTCCCTCTATATCCTTGTTTCAAAACACAGTCCTCTTTTACCCTGTTCCCCTTAAACACAGTCCCCTATACCCTTGTTCTCAAAACAACATTTCCTCTTACCTTGTTTTTTAAAACCCCAAAGTCCTCATACCCTTTTGTTCTCTAAACCCGTCCTCTATTTCTTTGTTTTTCTAAACAAAAGTCTTTCTATATCCATGTTTTTCTAATCCCCAGCCCCTCTTTATAAATCTTCTCAACACGGGTCCTTTTTATCCTTGTTCTCTAAACCCCATTTCCTCTATTTTCCTTTTTCTTTTAAACCCCACGCCCTTTCTTACCCCTTGTTCTCTAAAACCCACAGTCCTCTTTTATCCTTGTTCTCTAAACACGCCCTCTATACCCTTGACCTCAAAACCCACAGTATTCTATATCCTTGTTCTCTAAACACCCCTTCTATATCCTTTTTCCTCTAAACAAAATCCCTATATTCTTTTTCTCTAAAACAGCCCTTTTTTCCCTTGTTCTCTAATCACACTCCTCTATATCCTTTTTTCTCTAAACACAGTCCTTTTATATCCTTTTTTCTCTAAACACAGCCCTTTAATACCCTTGGGTTCCCTTCTAATCACAGTCCTCTATATCCTTGTTCTCTAATCACAGTCCTTTATACCCTTGTTTTTAAAACGTTTTATACCCTTTGGGTTCTCAAAACCCACAGTCCCCCTTTTTTCCTTTTTCTTTTTAAACACAGTCCTCTATATCCTTGTTCTCAAAACACAGTCCTCTCTATCCTTTTTCCCCAAAAACCCCATTTCCCTATATCCTTGTTCCCCTAAAAAAAGGGTCCTCTTTATCCATGTTCTTTTAAACCCCGTCCTCTAAAATCCTTGTTCTATAAACCCAGTCCTCTTATCGTTTTTTTTTTTTTTCCTTTTTTTTTTAAATCACAGTCCTATACTTTCCTTGTTCTCTAATCCAGTCCTCTATACCCTTTTTTCTCAAAACACATTTCCCCCTATTTCCTTGTTTTTTAAAAACCACAGTCCTCTATACCCTAGTTCTCTAAACACAGTTTTCCCTATATCCTTTTTCTCTAATCACAGTCCTTTTAACCCTTGTTCTCTAATCACAGTCCTCTATATCCTTGTTCTCTAAAACAGTCCTCTTATCCTTTTTCTCTAAACACATTTCCTCTATACCCTTGTTTTTAAAAACAGTCCCCCTTTATCCTTGTTTTTTAAAAACACGCCCTCTATACCCTTTTTTCTCTAAAAACAGCCCTTTCTATACCCATGTTCTCAAAAAACCCCGTCCTCTTTTT
>JBCFYV010000170.1:0-30000 GCA_039000515.1 Timema cristinae | reverse complement strand
ACGTTACCCAAATATTAAAAAACAACAAAAACTTGCTTTTTTTAGCGTTTTTAAAGGGTCTTTTTTTAAAAAATTTTTTCTAAAAATTTCCCCCTTTTTATCCTTTCCCCCTTAGTGTTTGGGTTTTTAAAAAAAATAGTTGGACAGGTAGTAATTCGTGATGCCAAAAAAATAAAAAAGTGTTTCCTCAGTAAGAACTGTGACAAATTTCTCACTTAACAAAAATGCAAGCGTTTTTTTTAAAAATTTAAATTTTCAACGGAAACATTCAATCAAACCAAATGAATTATTTTTATTTGACTCGCGCTTTTTATTCGTCGTGGCCCCCAAATGGGTCAACCTTTCCATCTCAGCCTTGTTGGGGTATTCTTGCATTCGTTCCTTATGACTTAATTTCAACAATCACAATCACGGGGGGGGAAAACCAAAAAAACAGTGGAAAATTTTTGCCCCCTTTTTTTCTTTTATTGTGACGTTAAAAAAACCCATTTATCCATGGGCTTTTGTTTTTGCAGAAATTATTCCCTTTTTTTTCCCTTTGCTCGAAAGTTTAAACCCGGGGCCCAGAGTGGGTGCACACACAAAATAACATGGGCATTTACAAGGGGTGCTGATGGGTTGGGGGAGTTATTTGGCGTCACTATTAGAACTCCTATCCAATTTGGTGGCAAAGTTGTTTGTTTACCTTTCGACTTTCCCACTTTTTTTCTCTCCCTACACCCTGGGACTTTTCGTAGATAGCGGGTTAAAGTGGGGAAAATTAAATCAAGTATTTAGGTTTTTAAAAAATAAAAATATTAATTTTTTAGCACCCCGTTTTACCCCGGTTTTTGGGTTTTTTCGCTTTAAGTACTAACTACGCTAATGGAAAATTTGGGAAAGGGGAAAGGGGGAATTAGAGGAAGTGAACCCGTTTTTCGTGGAGGGAGAGGGGGGAAAACCATTTAGGAAAACCAAACCCCCGTTCAACCCCACCGAGATTCCCAAAACCCCGATCTCCCCCTACTCAGCAGTCCGGGGTCAACATGAAAAAGCGCGTTTGGGCCCAAATAAAGCCCCGAGGCGGGTTCAGAGTTAAAAAATTTTCAACATGTTTCTCCCCTGGTACACAAATTTTTAAGGGGCAGGAAAAATTCTTTTTTTAATTTTTTAAAAAAAAAGTTTTGATACATTTTCCTACCTAGATTTAAAGAGCATATATTGGCCTATTTTTTAAAGTTAAATAACAAAGAAAGCTTAAAAAAAATTTCCTGTTTTTAAAATTGTTTTGGTTCCATATGTTTTCTATCCCCCCAGCTTTTTTCATTTTTCTCCACTAAATGAGAAATTTTGCGGGGGAGAGGGGGGGAGAAACCCCTTTTTTTGACCCCTCACCTTCCCTTTCCCCGGGTTTTTGTTGGTGTGCATATTTTTACAGTGCCCAAATTTATTCAATCAATTAAAAAAATCAAACCCAAATTTTTATTGCCCTCCCCAGTTCAGTGTTGTTTCTTTAGTTAGGGACTTTTAAGTTTGCGCCGTTTTTGGGGGAAAAATAGTCAAGTATCAAACCCGTATTATTTAAAAAATACACGCAAACCCCTTTCACCCCAAAAATCTTGGAAATATAAAATAAAAATGAAACCCCTTTTTATTCAGAACATTTTCACAAACTGGGTACCGAGGGTTTCTCTTTAATGTTACTCCCGGAAAAAAAGGGGGCCCATTTGTCCCGCGACCCCCCTAGTTGGAGAACACTACTCAAGATTCCAAAAAAGGGCATTTTTCCTGTAAGTGTGCACGGACTATAGCGCGCCCGGGGTCAAGAGAAAGTGCTTTTTGCACACATTTTCATTTTGGAGTGTTACCTACTTTCGTTAACCTTTTCTACACTGCATTTTCGCCCGGGGGAAATTGTCGTTCCCCTTTCCCCCTCGACCCGTCACCCGCTCTCTCCCCTTGCACTGTCACTTTCCGCCCCAGGAATCCCGGGTTTATGGATTACCATCAAATAATCTTAATAGTTGTTGTCATTTGGGATTATATGGGGGGGTATTTGTAGACCCCTGGGCCCTCAAACAAAAAAAGGAAACACATTATTTGGATGGGTTTAAAAACCAGGGCACATTTTATAACCCCCATTCTTCAAGCCTATGTGGGGAAGTGGACCCAAACGTCAAGCTCGTTCCCAAAAATGGGGAGGGGTGTTTAAAGGGGAAGCGGGGGTTTGAATAAGAAGGGTGTAATGAAGGGGATTTCCCCTCTCCCTCCCCGCCAATGCAGATTTACCCCTTTCTGTGAATAAAAAAAAACGCGAAAAAAAAAAAGAAAATAGAGTCGGGCTGCATCCCAATTGATTGATTCTAAGCGATTTTTTAAAAAAGATTTTTGTATGACCCTTTGGTTGAAGTGATTTTTTGAAAAACAATAGGGGGGAATTGAAAGGGCTCTAGGAGGGTTTTTAAAGGGCCCTATGGAGGGGTTTAGGGAAAAATAGGGGGGGTTTAGGGACAAAGGGGGATTGAGGAAAACTATGGGGGTTGAGGACACTAGGGAGGGGTTTAGGACTTTAAAGGGGGGGATTTGGGGGGAAAAAAAGGTGGGTTGAGGACATTGGGGGGTTTAGGGCCTTTTTTTGGGAGGATTGAGGAAAACTAAAAGGGGGGTGGGGGACACTAGGGAGGGTTGAGGGGCTCTAGGGAGGGTTGAGGACACTAGGGAGGGTTTAGGAAATTAGGGGGGGATTGAGGGGAAAACTGGGAGGGGTTGAGGGGACACTAGGGGGGGTTTTAGGACCCTAGGGGGGTTGAGGATTAGGGAGGTTGGGCCTTTAGGGAGATTAGGACTCTAGGGAGGTTTGGGAAAAATTGGGGGGTTGGGCACTAAGGAGGTTTAGGGCACTAGGGGGGGGTTTTGGGGCACTAGGGAGGGTTAGGCATAGGGGGTTTTGAGGACATAGGGAGGGGAGGACATAGGGGGGTTTAGGAAAAAAGGGGGTTAGGACACTGGGAGGGTTGAGGATTGGGGGGGTTTTGGGCTTAGGGGGTTGAGGACATATGGGGGGTTAGGCATGGGGGGGTTGGGACATATGGGGGTTTTTAGGAACTAGGAGGGGAGGACCTAGGGGGGTTTTTGGGCCTAAGGGGGTTAGGAAATAGGGGGGTTTTGGGGTTAGGGAGGGTTGGGCCTGGGAGGTTTGGGGGGGCTCTAGGGGGGATTGGGGGAAACTAGGGGGGATTGGGGTCTAGGGGGGGTTGGGCCCTAGGAGGGTTGGGACATTTTGGGGGTGGGGCATAGGGGGGGTTGAGGACATGGGGAGGGGTTAGGACATATGGGGTTTTAGGAACTAGGGGGGTTAGGCCCCCAGGGGGGGTTTGAGGACCAAGGGGGTTGGGGGGCATTTGGGAGGGTTGAGGTTAGGGGGGGTTTTGGGACTTAGGGAGGTGAGGTCTAGGGGGGGTTGAGGCTCTAGGGGGGTTGAGGATCTAGGGGGGGTTAGGACAAAGGAGGGTTGAGGAAAAGGGAGGGTTTTATACATAAGGAGGTTGAAACACTAAGGGTTGGGAAAACTAGGAAGGTTAGGAACTAGGGAGGTTAAAAAAACAAGGGTTGAGGAAAATAAGGATTTAGAGGACCTAGGGGGGTTGGGGGGCACTAGGGGGGTCGAGGCCTAGGGAGGGTTAGGACACTATGGGGGTTGGGCACTGGGAGGGTTAGGGAAATTTTGGGGGGGGTTGGGGTAATAAGGATTTAGAGGACATGGGGGGTTGGGAAAAGGGGGGTTGGGCCAGGGGGGTTGAGGAATAGGGGGGGTTGAGGCCGGGGTTTGAGGAAAAAGGAGGGGAGGCCCCCTTGGGGGGTTTGGGGGGAAATAGGGGGTTGGGCCCTAGGGGGGTTGAGGACACTAGGGAGGGTTAGGACACAGGGAGGGTTGAAAAAAGGGGGATTGAGGACCTTGGGGGGTTTTAGGACATAGGGGGGGTTTGAGGACATGGGAGGGTTGAGGACATAGGGGGTTAAGGCAAGGGGGGATTGGGGAAAAGGGGGGGTTTGGGCCTTTTGGGGGATTAAGGGAAAAATAAGGGGGGGTTGGCCAACAAAGGGGAAAGGGTTAGGTCACTGGGGGTTGTTGGGAAATTTGGGGGGGCCCAAAAGCTTTTGGTTTTTGGTCAAAAAATTTGAAAAATTTTTCTATTTCCCAACCCCTTTTTTAGGAAAACCAGTTAACCCTTTTGGGGTCCCAAAGGAAAGTCCGTGTAATGGAGTGCTCTGTGTCACCAAGGGGTGTTTTTCCATACAACCTTTGGTGTCTTGGGGAGTGCCCCTTTGCCCCAAAGGGGGTTTAGTCTAATAAAACCCTTCTAGGGTCCTTGGGTAGTGCCTGTGTCACCGAGTGGGTAGATCTAAAACAACCCCTTTGGTGACTTGGGTGTGTCTTGTCCCCAGATGGATGTCTAAAAAAAATTTATGGTGTCCTTGGGCAGTGCTTTTGGCCCCAAAAAGGGCTAGTAGTCTAATCAACCTTTGGGTACCTTGGGCGTGTTGTGCCCCCAAGTGGTGTATTACATAAACCTTTTTGGTGTCCCTTTTGGGAGTTTTTGTCACCAAAGGGTGGTATAGCAAATAAAAACCTTTGGTGTATTGGGCTCTTGTGCCAAAAGTGGTAGAGTCTCAACAACCTTTATGGTGTCCCTTTGGGGCAGTGTTTGCCCCAAAGTGGCAAAATAGTCTACATAAACCTTTTTGGTGTACCTTGGGCGGTCTGTTACCGGGGGGGTCGTTTTTACTTAACAAGCAACTGGAAAAATCAATATTAAATATAAAACCGCTACTCTTTGTTATGTTAGTTACAATTAGATACATCCTGTTTTGTTATATTTTGTTCCAATTTATTAGACTAGCTGCTCTTTGTCATAGTTATTCAAAAGAATGATACATCTTGCTTTTTGTTATAGTTGTTACAATTTTTGAGACTGCTGCTCTTGTTTAGTTAGTTCACAAGACATGAAAAACTCTGCTCTTGTTATATTTTGTTAAAAAATTTTTGAGAATAGTCTCTTTGTTATAGTTAGTTCACAAGACATGATACATCTCTGCTCTTTTTTCATAGTTAGATCACAAGACATGTACAATCTCTGTCTTTGTCATAGTTAGTTCACAAGACATGATACATAGCTGCTCTTTGTCATAGTTAGTTCACAAGCATGATACTCTCTGCTCTTTGTCATTTTTGTTCACAAGTTATGAGAATAGCTGCTCTTTGTTATGTTAGTTCAAAAATGATACATCTCTGCTCTTTGTATAGTTAGTTCAAAAGTTTTGAGACATAGCTGCTCTTTGTTATAGTTAGTTCACAGGACATGATACATCTCTGCTCTTTGTTATAGTTAGTTCACAAGACATGATACATCTCTGCTCTTTGTCATAGTTATTTCAGAAGACATGATACATAGCTGCTCTTTTTTCATAGTTATTTTCACAAGACATGTACATCTCTGCTCTTTGTCATAGTTAGTTCAAAAGTTATGAGACATAGCTGCTCTTTGTTATGTTAGTTCACAAGACATGATACATCTCTGCTCTTTGTCATAGTTGTTCACAAGACATGATACATCTCTGCTCTTTGTTATAGTTTGTTCACAAGTTATGAGACATAGTGCTCTTTGTCTAGTTAGTTCACAAACATGATACATCTCTGCTCTTTGTTATAGTTAGTTACAAGTTATGGACATAGCTGCTCTTTGTTTAGTTAGTTCAAAAAGACATGATACATCTTTTGCTTTTTTGTTATGTTAGTTCACAAGTTATGAGACTTTGCTGCTCTTTGTTATAGTTAGATCAAAAGACAAGAGCACAGCTACTCTTTTTTTATAGTTAGTTCACAAGACTGATACATCTCTGCTCTTTGTCATAGTTAGTTCACAAACATGAGGGACATATCTGCTCTTTGTTTTTAGTTTAGTTCCAAGACATGAGACATCTTGCTCTTTGTCATAGTTAGTTCACAAGACATGAGACACAGCTGCTCTTTTTTATAGTTAGTTCACAAACATGAGACACAGCTGCTCTTTGTTATAGTTAGATCACGACATGAGACACAGCTGCTCTTTGTTTATAGTTAGTTCACAAGAATGAGACACAGCTGCTCTTTGTTTTTGTTAGATCACAAGACATGAGACACAGCTGCTCTTTGTTATAGTTGATCACAAAAACATGAGAATCTCTGCTCTTTGTCATGTTAGTTCACAAGTTATGAGACATAGCTGCTCTTTGTTATAGTTAGTTCTCAAACATGAGACACAGCTGCTCTTTGTTATAGTTAGATCCAAGACATGAGACACACTGCTCTTTGTCATAGTTAGTTCAAAAAGACAGGGGAGACACAGCTGCTCTTTGTTATAGTTAGATCAAAAAGACATGAGACACAGTGCTCTTTGTTATGTTTAGATCAAAAGAAAAATGAGACACCCTTTTGCTCTTTGTCATAGTTAGTTCACAAGTTTGAGACATAGCTGCTCTTTGTTATAGTTAGTTCACAAGACATGAGACACAGCTGCTCTTTGTTATAGTTTAGATCACAACATGAGACACAGCTGCTTTGTTATAGTTAGTTCACAAGACTGAGACACAGCTGCTCTTTGTTTAGTTAGTTCAAAGTTATGAGACATAGCTGCTCTTTGTTTTTGTTAGTTCACAAGACAAGGGGCACAGCTATCTTTGTTTATAGTTAGTTCACAAGACATGATACATCTCTGCTCTTTGTCATAGTTAGTTCACAAACATGAACATATCTGCTCTTTGTTTATATTTTAGTTACAAGACATGAAACATTTTCTCTCTTTGTTATAGTTAGTTCACAAGACATGAGACATCCTGCTCTTTGTCATAGTTGTTCACAAGACATGGGACACAGCTGCTTTTTTTAGTTAGTTCACAAGACATGAGACAACAGCTGCTCTTTGTTATAGTTAGTTCACAAGACATGAGACAAAAGCTGCTCTTTGTTATAGTTAGTTCACAAAGACAAAAAGACATTATCTGCTCTTTGTTATAGTTAGTTCACAAGACATGAGCAATCTCTGCTCTTTGTCATAGTTAGTTCACAAGACATGATACACAGCTGCTCTTTGTTATAGTTAGTTACAAGACTTTTAGACACAGCTGCTCTTTGTTTTAGTTAGTTCACAAGACTTTAAGCATCTTGCTCTTTGTTATAGTTGTTCACAAGACTTGAACACAGTACTCTTTGTTATAGTTAGTTCACAAGACATGATACATCTCTGCTCTTTGTCTTTAGTTAGTTCACAAGACATAAGACATATCTGCTCTTTGTTTAGTTAGTTCGCAAGACATGGGGAAAATATTGCTCTTTGTTATAGTTATTTCAAAGTTAGGGAGACATAGCTACTCTTTGTTATAGTTATTTCACAAGTTATGAGACACAGCTGCTTTTTGTTATAGTTAGTTTCAAAAGACATGATACATCTCTGCTCTTTGTTATAGTTAGTTCACAAGACATGAGACACAGCTGCTCTTTGTTATAGTTAGTTCACAAGAAATGAGACATATCTGTCTTTGTTATAGTTAGTTCACAAGACAGAGACATATCTGCTCTTTTTTTATAGTTATTTTCACAAGACATGAGACATATCTGCTCTTTGTTATAGTTAGTTACAAGACATGAGACATATCTGCTCTTTGTTATAGTTAGTTCACAAGACTGATACATATTTTGCTCTTTGTTATAGTTAGTTCACAAGACAAGAGACATAGCTGCTCTTTGTTATAGTTAGATAAAAAGACATGGGGACACAGCTGCTCTTTGTTATAGTTAGTTTCACAAAAACATGAGCCCATATCTGCTCTTTGTTATAGTTTTTTCACAAGTTATGAGAATAGCTACTCTTTGTTATAGTTATTTCACAAGACATGAGACACAGCTGCTCTTTGTTTTAGTTAGTTCAACAATACATGAGACACAGTATCTTTGTTATAGTTAGATCACAAGTTATGATACATAGCTGCTCTTTGTTATAGTTAGATCAAAAGACATGAGACACAGCTACTCTTTGTTATAGTTAGATCACAAGTTATGAGACATAGCTGCTCTTTGTTATAGTTAGATCAAAAGACATGAGACACAGCTGCTCTTTGTTATAGTTAGATCACAAGACATGAGACACAGCTACTCTTGGTTATAGTTAGTTCACAAGACATGAGACACAGCTGCTCTTGTTATAGTTAGATCACAAGACATGAGACACAGCTGCTCTTTGTTATAGTTATTTCACAAGACATGAGACACAGCTGCTCTTTGTTATAGTTAGTTCACAAGACATGAGACACAGCTACTCTTTGTTTTAGTTAGATCAAAAGACATGAGACACACTGCTCTTTGTTATAGTTAGTTCACAAGACATGAGACACAGCTACTCTTTGTTATAGTTAGATCAAAAGACATGAGACACAGCTGCTCTTTTTTATAGTTAGATCAAAAGACATGAGACACAGCTACTCTTTGTTATAGTTAGATCAAAAGACATGAGACACAGCTGCTCTTTGTTATAGTTAGATCACAAGACAAGAGTCACAGCTACTCTTTGTTATAGTTAGATCAAAAGACAAGAGGCACAGCTACTCTTTGTTATAGTTAGTTCACAAGACATTAGACACAGCGCTCTTTGTTTAGTTAGATCAAAAGACATGAGACACAGCTGCTCTTTGTTTATAGTTAGTTCACAAGACATGAGACACAGCTGCTCTTGGTTATAGTTAGATCACAAGACAAGAGGCACAGCTACTCTTTGTTATAGTTAGATCAAAAGACAAGAGGCACAGCTACTCTTTGTTATAGTTAGTTCACAAAGACATGAGACACAGCTACTCTTTGTTATATTTAGATCAAAAGACATGAGACATAGCTGCTCTTTGTTATAGTTAGTTCACAAGACATGAGACACACTACTCTTTTGTTATAGTTAGTTCACAAGACATGAGACATAGCTGCTCTTTGTTATCGTTAGTTCACAAGACAAGAGGCACAGCTACTCTTTGTTATAGTTAGATCACAAGACATGAGACACAGCTGCTCTTTGTTATAGTTAGATCAAAAGACATGAGACACAGCTGCTCTTTGTTATAGTTAGATCACAAGACAGAGGCACAGCTACTCTTTTGTTATAGTTATTTCACAAGTTATGAGACATAGCTGCTCTTTGTTATAGTTAGTTCACAAGACATGAGACACAGCTACTCTTTGTTATATTTAGATCAAAAAGACATGAGACACAGCTGCTCTTTGTTATAGTTAGATCACAAGACAAGAGGCACAGCTACTCTTTGTTATAGTTAGATCAAAAGACATGAGACACAGCTGCTCTTTGTTATAGTTTAGATCACAAGACAAGAGGCACAGCTACTCTTTGTTATAGTTAGATCAAAAGACATGAGACACAGCTGCTCTTTGTTATAGTTAGATCACAAGACAAGAGGCACAGCTACTCTTTGTTATAGTTATTTCACAAGTTATGAGACATAGCTGCTCTTTGTTATAGTTAGTTCACAAAGACATGAGACACAGCTACTCTTGGTTATAGTTAGTTCACAAGACATGAGACACAGCTGCTCTTTGTTATAGTTAGATCACAAGACAAGAGCACAGCTACTCTTTGTTATAGTTAGATCAAAAGACATGAGACACAGCTGCTCTTTGTTATAGTTAGATCAAAAGACATGAGACACAGCTACTCTTTGTTATAGTTAGATCAAATGACATGAGACACAGCTGCTCTTTGTTATAGTTAGTTTCACAAGACATGAGACACAGCTGCTCTTTGTTATAGTTAGATCACAAGACAAGAGGCACAGCTACTCTTTGTTATAGTTAGATCAAAAGACATGAGACACAGCTACTCTTTGTTATAGTTAGATCAAAAGACATGAGACACAGCTACTCTTTGTTATAGTTAGATCAAAAGACATGAGACACAGCTGCTCTTTGTTATAGTTAGATCACAAGCTAAGAGGCACAGCTACTCTTTGTTATGGTTAGATCAAAAGACAGAGACACAGCTACTCTTTGTTATAGTTAGATCAAAAGACATGAGACACAGCTGCTCTTTGTTATAGTTAGATCAAAAGACATGAGACACAGCTGCTCTTTGTTATAGTTAGTTCACAAGACATGAGACACAGCTGCTCTTTGTTATAGTTAGATCACAAGACAAGAGGCACAGCTACTCTTTGTTATAGTTAGATCAAAAGACATGAGACACAGCTACTCTTTGTTATAGTTAGTTCAAAGACATAAGACACAGCTGCTCTTTGTTATAGTTAGTTCACAAGACAAGAGGCACAGCTACTCTTTGTTATAGTTAGTTCACAAGACAAGAGGCACAGCTATTCTTTGTTATAGTTAGTTCACAAGACAAGAGGCACAGCTGCTCTTGGTTATAGTTAGATCACAAGACATGAAACTTAGCTACTCTTGGTTATAGTTAGATCACAAGACATGAAACTTAGCTACTCTTGGTTATAGTTAGTTCACAAGACAAGAGGCACAGCTACTCTTGGTTATAGTTAGTTCACAAGACATGAAACTTAGCTACTATTTTCTTTAGATGGGGTCCTAAATCGATTTGACGGCCTTAGCCATAGTTACAACCCTTACACTCAGGTTTGGGATTAAGTCATTCAAAAACTAAATCTTGACAAGGTCATATTGGTGGGTGCGTGGCTTTAGGAAATGAGTCTTGAATAAATTGACATGTTTGAAAGCAGGATATCTCTGGAGTTCCTTGGAACAAACAAACAAACAAGATTCCTACAGTCCAGCGGCTACCGACATGTTATTACAGCCATTACCTTGTTTGTTTCTCCCGCCCCAGGAGTCGAACTCATAGCCTCTTTCTCTCTCCTTCCTCCACAAGACGACCTTGAGATGTTGCGCTGTCCACAGTATCCTCCCAGTACCCCCCCCCCCCCCCCCCACACTCTTTGCCACTCAAACTTTCTCTTTCATTTGATTGCTGAGTTATGGACATTATACAGCTCTTGTTTTCTAATGGGGATATTCGAGATGGACACTTCACAGCTACCTGTGATGGTTTGGGGAATTCCCCATTTCAAGATGGACACTACATAGCTAGCTGATGTGGCTGTGGGGAGTCCCCATTTATAGATGTCAAGGGATATTAGTCAACATTAAATCCTTCTTAAAACATTTAAAGTTGTTTTTAGACTAAATTGTTGTTCTTGTTGTTAGTAATATTGGTCTAAGACACTAATGAACTATTAGTAGTTTAAGCGTCAAGGATGAATACCTAAATCATTATTTATCAAAGCTATGGAGATCTAGGAGATTCGTGTTTCCTTTCCCTTTGTTTCGCAGCAACATTGAACCCTGTTTCCGAAGTGCTTCTTGTTTATTGAGAGTGTATGAGATAGGATTGTTGTGAAGAGTAGTCCCTCATTTAATGACTGACATTACTGCCTGTCTCGAAGACCTCGTGCTCTTAAACCCTAGGTTCAGATTCACTCTTAACACTGGGGAAGGGGTGTCAACATTAAAATACCAATCGGTTATATTTATAGGAAGTTTCCAACATATAGTATCATAGTCGTGTAGTACACCTTTCCCCCAAACCTATACAGGTATATTTCCTTAGTTAGAAGTCATTATAATAGCCTTTGTGATAGTTAAACTTCCAAATATACCATAATAAAAACTCACTCAACGGTGGATTGGAATAATATTATGTACTAACTTAAAATTAGCCAAACGACTTTAATCAATTAGATCAGGAGTCTACTGGAATTTAATTAGAACTAGGAAATAAATTCGGACCATGACTATTACGGTAACGGAATTTGAAATACCATTTAACATATTACAACCCCCTCCTTAATGGCCTGAATGGTCTATGATATATCCTTCTTTCTCTTCTCACTCTCACTCTCTCTCTCTCTCTCTCTAATATATATATATATATATATTATATATATTCATGGTATATAATATTTCCTTCTCTCTATTCCCACTCTCTCTATGTATACTTATATTCATGGTATATGATATTTCCTTCTCTCTCTCTTCCCACTCTCTCTTTCTCTCTCTATATATATATTTTTTTTCTAATCTATGATATTTCTTTCTCTCTCTTCCCACTCTCTAAGGTTTTTTTTTACAAAATTTATGTAAATATAAATTCAGTTCACTTTGTTCTAAGTGGAATCTGAAATTTGGAAGCTTACAAATCACAGTAAATGGTAATAAAAATATTCGAATTTTATAGTTTTCCATTTAACATATTAAGTAATTTTTAACAGGGTCACAATAAAACCTTTAAGACAATTGAGAGTTATTTGAGTGACTTTGGAGCTTCAGAACTGTACTTAACATAATAAATACAATCAAGCTCTTAGCACATGTTGAGAGTTATTTGAGTGACTTTGGAGCTTCAGAACTGTACTTAACATAATAAATACAATCAAGCTCTTAGCACATGTTGAGAGTTATTTGAGTGACTTTGGAGCTTCAGAACTGTACTTAACATAATAAATACAATCAAGCTCTTAGCACATGTTGAGAGTTATTTGAGTGACTTTGGAGCTTCAGAACTGTACTTACATAATAAATACAATCAAGCTCTTAGCACATGTTGAGAGTTATTTGAGTGACTTTGGAGCTTCAGAACTGTACTTAACATAATAAATACAATCAAGCTCTTAGCACATGTTGAGAGTTATTTGAGTGACTTTGGAGCTTCAGAACTGTACTTAACATAATAAATACAATCAAGCTCTTAGCACATGTTGAGAGTTATTTGAGTGACTTTGGAGCTTCAGAACTGTACTTAACATAATAAATACAATCAAGCTCTTAGCACATGTTGAGAGTTTATTTGAGTGACTTTGGAGCTTCAGAACTGTACTTAACATAATAAATACAATCAAGCTCTTAGCACATGTTTGAGAGTTATTTGAGTGACTTTGGAGCTTCAGAACTGTACTTAACATAATAAATACAATCAAGCTCTTAGCACATGTTGAGAGTTATTTGAGTGACTTTGGAGCTTCAGAACTGTACTTAACATAATAAATACAATCAAGCTCTTAGCACATGTTGAGAGTTATTTGAGTGACTTTGGAGCTTCAGAACTGTACTTAACATAATAAATACAATCAAGCTCTTAGCACATGTTGAGAGTTATTTGAGTGACTTTGGAGCTTCAGACTGTACTTAACATATAAATACAATCAAGCTCTTAGCACATGTTGAGAGTTATTTGAGTGACTTTGAGCTTCAGAACTGTACTTAACATAAAAAATACAATCAAGCTCTTAGCACATGTTGAGGTGTTTTGTGGTAGAATAAAGTATGGATCTCTACTTTCTACTCATAACAATTTTAGATTACCAGCATAGGAATTGATACAAGTGTGACATTTAGTACACGTCTCTCTACCTACATAATCTATACATTTTCAGATATGGAGGTCAAAATAATTCTTCCTTTGACAGGAGCTATGACGTAATCAAACGGGTGACGCTTCGAAGTGCCTTTTTCCGTAAAAATTGTAAAACACTGGCTCAATGTTTTATTTATTTATTTTATATGAAAGCTCTTTAAATTATATTTAATTATCTTTAAGATGAGTTGATAAAAATTATCGATTAGTTGATAATTACTTAGTTATTTAAAAAAATAACAATAATGAGTGATAATATTTTTTTAATTATTTCTGTCATAAATTTATATTCATTGGTTAAACCAAAAATTTTTTCAAGTAAAATTTCTTTTTTTGCCTAATTTACTCAAATAAATGCATCGTGAACTTTTTCGTATGACAAGCCGCGATGCCGTAGTCCTTGATAAAACAAATAGAGAGCAGAAGGTTTTTTGCCCTGCACCACCTCATTGCGTTTTTGCTGGAATCTATAAAATCCATGTATTTTTAGAACATCCCTTTATTTTTTAACATACTCTATCTGGTTTCTAAGCCAACAACAGGAGAGAGAGAGAGGAGTGGGGGCAACCATGCGTCTAGAACATACTATAACATGCTCCAAGTCACCAGACGCACGCGGAAGAATAGTTTTACGAGTTGGCCAAGTGTGGCCAATAGAGCGCAGTGAGTCCGCGCATATCAATCTTCTTTTTTTCTGTGGGCTCTAGCGTCGAAAGATGAAAGTCGGGCCTCACTCCAGTCTAATGTTGGCCAGTGCTGCGATAAGTTGTAGAGTTATAGTTTGTGGCTGAGACGTGTCAGCAGGGGCCAGGATGGTGAGTGAGACAACCTCTTAATATGTATATGTTATAAAAAGTTTACATTGTCTCCCCTTGGGGGAAGATGAAGACATCCTCAGCTTTGGGCGAACGAATGGAAGGGCGCCACCCTCCGACATTCATAGCTGGAATCAAAGGCGGCAACGGCTCTATCCTCCTCTTAGGCCATAGCTGGTGGCCTCTACGAGGGATGCAGACGCACTCAGTGACCACGTCAGTAGATTACACGGCAGAAACCCAATCCGCATGATCTCGTTCAGACATGTATTTTCCACTATAGGTCCCACGGGTTGGCAATGGTTTCGACAGGCAACTCGGACTACGGAAATTGATGGGGTGGTCCATGTGATGGCCAGCTTGGGGATCTTATGCATTAGTTCAGCTTCTGGTTGCAACGAAAAAGGGGAAGAATGGAAGGAAACAGGAGGCCTCTCTGAGAACGCATAACAAACACATATTTACCCCAAGTCCATCAATCCCTTACATTAACCTTATTTGCCACTGCCACTATCAAGTCGAACTGAATGTTATGGCTGAAGACATAGAAGTACCCACAACTCCGTACTAAGTGGTAGTCCTTCCGGGGAGCGAGTACTCTTCATTGTATCTTTTGTCCAAGCGACTAACAGGCACATGCTACCAATTAAGGCATTTAGATACAAGGTTCTGATTGGGAGTAAGTATTTTTCTTAGCATACCATATTACTAAAATAAGGCGAAGGCCCCCCCCCCCTTATATATATATATATACGCGTATGATATTCACAATTTACATTAATATTTTCATGACCAAATGACACTAATAATCTATAAGAATATTAAAATATTTACACAAAAGGGATATCACACTCATGTAGAGGGTCAATGACATATTACATTACTGCCTTCAATTGGCTCACGTGCACCCTACGTACCATTGAGGGGTCAGCTACTTCTTTTAACATTACAAACACAGTGTGAGGAACCTGTCTATTGACCATGGGCCACTCCACTTGTAAGCCAGTTTTGCTGAAGTCCTGTTGGCAGCTGAGAAAAGGGGAAACCTCTTACACACAACAATGTCTTCAAGCTTTAACATTAAAAGGAAACTTCCCCGGTTGCAAATGGACGCTAACATTTTATGGGACCTTCGGAGGTTCTCAAAGGCCAGCTCACATTTTTCCTCATACGGGTGATCACCACCATGATTAAAGAGGGGGTCAACATCTCATTTGGCAAACTAGGAGTGGTTCAAATCCCCGTTAAGGAAGATCGAGGAAGGGTTGGCCTTGACTGAATCGTGAAACGCGGTATTAAATGCAACGTTTAAAAGATCAATGAGCGGATCCCAGCGTGAGTGATCTTGGTGGTGGAAGGTGGTGGGGTGATATTCAAGTTGCAGTTGAACTTTTCTACATGGTTTGGCGACGGTTTATAGGTGCTGGTGGTCACACGACTGATTCCCCAAGAAAAACACATATCCCCAAAGGACCTAGACCTGAAACACGGCCCATTGCCACTATCAACAACACTTGGGGTCACTAGGATTACCCGCCCACACATGCCTACACATGGCATTTACAGTAGTCATCGCCTTCATATTCCTGAGCAGGAAGAGAATAAATTTTTTGAAAAAGAATCCAAAGCAACACATATAGAAGTGATACTGAGGGAGGAGTGAGTCAATGGCCCCACAAAGTCGATAAAGACTTTTTTTCCACGGCCGCCTATATATATTTGCAGAGTGAAATCCTATCTTATAGTTTCGAGCAGGCTTAGCTAACTGGCAAGGCTCACACTTACGCACCCAATCCTTAACGTCTCTAGCCAAGTAAGTCCAGAAAATCTCTTTTGGAAATTTTCACTCATTTTTAAGAAAGCCGCAATGGCCGTTAAGAAGGGAGACATGAAAGTATTTAAGCAACATCGGCCTTAGTTTATCGGGGGAGAACATCTAAATTTACCCTTTATTCTAACTACAAGGAAGTATTTATGGATGCCGTTACTACCCACTTTTTCTCCATTCTTAATTCTATCGACAATTTGCACACATAATTTGTCGTATAACTGATGGTCCCTAATCGAGATGAATGATTCCGTGATGGTGTGTATGACGCATAGTGAGTTCCTCTCCTTACTGTCGCCAACGGGGTTCTTATCCTTGTACATGTGGGACAGAGCATCAGCTACAACATTCAGTTTCCCTGCGATGGGATGCGTAGTAAAGTTATACCTGGACAATTTACAAACCCAGCGACCTACTTTCCACTGTTGTTTTGGGTGGTTCCACATCCAGCTCAGAACCATGTTGTCAGTAAACCAGTCGAATGGATGGAGTTCCAGGTAATCTGCAAATTTATCGATACCGAATACGCAGCTGATAAATTCTTTTTCGTAAACGTTGTACTTCATTTCAGCCGGGTTCAGGGTCCTGCTAGTGAGTACCACCGGCATACTGCCCTCGTGTGTCTGTTGAGAGATAACCGCCCCTAGCGCTACTGAAGATGTGTCGACATGTAGTTTAAAGTGGAGAGAAAAGTTGGACATCTGCAAGACGGCTTGAGAAACAATATGGTGTTTAAGCATGACAAAGGCGTCATTTTGGGTGGATCCCCAAATGAATGTAGCTCTTTTCTACTTCTGAGAGTTAAGGGGGTTAGCAATGTCGGAGAAATTTGGGATGAATCTAGTCTAATAAGCGCACATGCCTAAGAACCGTAACGCGCCCTTAGTATTCATTTGAACAGGAAATTCTAAGGTAGGTTTGACTTGACCAGGGTCGACTAATAGTTTGCCTTCGGACCTTTTGGCCCAGGTTATCTTCTCAGGGTTGACAGTCAAACCCGACTCATGTAGACGTCTCAGTACGGTTTCTACATGACACAGGTGGTCCTCTAAGGAGTTGCTGTAAATGCAAATGCCATCCAGATAATTGAATACGAAATCGTACTTCAGGTCAGCTAAGATTTGGTCCAATACTCTATTGACGCTTGCCCCCCACAGCTTATATCCAAGGGAACTCGATTGAATTCATTTTTCTGCCAGTGGGTGATAAATGCGATGTATATTTTTAAAGACTCAAAGAGCAGGTATTGGAGAAATCTGTTATTCAAATCAATCAGACTGTAGTATTTGGCTTCAATGAAGTGTTGGAAGGTGGATTTAATACTGGGCATGTGGTACGGATCGAACACAATCTTCTTATTGAGTTTCCTATATTCAACAATCAGGCAGTGCCCATGACCTTTCCTAGGGATGATAAATGCAGGACTTGCATAAGGAGATTTGGAGGGACGAATAACCTCTTTCTGATCTAAGTCCAGGATAATATTTCTGAAGATTATAATTTAGGCGGCGCACAGGAGTAAGGACCTGATATAATGGGTATATGGTCCCGTGCCACAATAATGTACGGCAAAATGTTGCATTTCCCCCATCTGTCGGTGGTGACGTCAGGGAATCGACCTACCAAGCGATTAATAACATCACATTCACTATCAATCGTGAATAAACCTCGAGGGTGGTCCCTGACACAAAGTGGAATGTATACACTCAGCTCGAACTTAAAGAACATCTCAAAAAGTCCAAAATTCAACTTAACTTGAGTCTCAAACATAAAGTGATATCCGAGAATGATGTCAAAAGGCGGGCCTGGGATGGCGAAGAATGGACGTTTCCAAGAAAACCTTTCTATATTGATAGAAAAGAACACTTTACTGTCAATACTATACTTTGTCCGCTAGCCACAGCATAAGTTTTAGGAAGAATCGATACCCAATCGAACTTGACCTTCCCTTCTAAAGTACGTAAAAACCTATGGCAAACAAAGTAATGGCTGGCCCCCATGTCTAACAGACGAGAACATTTCTCGTTTCCCCCCTGGATCGTGACGACAGGGGTAGGAACGCGTGGTTTAGGATAAGTGGGCGTGACCGAACCACGATTATGGGCATGCCCTACACGTTTCCCACTCTGCACTTTCTCTCTACGTGAACTAACCTCCAGCAACGGAAACATCTAGCACGCGAGAGGTCACGGGGCGCAAAACTCCTAGCAACCGAACTCTTGGGGCTATTCCTAGAAACATTCCCGTTTCGAACAATTGACAGGGCAGGGTCTAAAGATAGTACCATATTAATAGGCTCAGGAGTTTAACCCGCACGTCCGTGATTAGTTGCTGCAGGCGCATAGAATAGAGTTCCTGCACAGTAGAGGGCTTGTTTGTAAACACAAAATGCCACCGGGTAAGGAGGGAGACATTTTCAAGAATTATGTCCACAATCTGGTGCTCCGCGAGGCAATTGTTGAGCATTTGAGCCACACGAAGTGCCTCATTGACTCGTGGGGGTACTTAAACCGGTGCATAGCCTCCCTACACAATCTTTCCCTCACTCTACTAGGCAATAAGGCATCCAAAATAAGGTCGATAACCGATCTCAAGAATAGATTTTTCTTAAGACCATGGGAAAATAACTGTATCAAAAACCCAGAAGATTCAGATAAACAGAGGGTTAAATATTCATTCTCACTAGTTAACTTTAAACACGAAGCTCTATTTACTTCAGTCAAAAATTTACATAAGGTGGGGTGTTCCTGTCCATCATATACAGGGATAAGACTCAATATATCCATAAAGATCTTACTCTGACATTTAGTGAATATCGGGGGCGATGTAGGAATTATCGATGCAGGGGCGGGTGGATCCTCACTTCTATCTTCGTTCATACCCAAGTCAGTCGTAGCCCCCACATTCCCACTAATCTCCCCACATAACTTAGATCCGAGCTCACCCACAGTAGCATTTGGGGGGAATGAGACATCTATAGATGTCAGCTCGGCTACCAACTGATCTCAGCTCAGGCGATAGACTTAAATCTTAGACGTGGTGAAGGTCATTTTGCTACCTTTCGGAGTGGCCGCCATGGTCACAGACAGCATGAAAGATAAACAAACGTGTACTAGTGTACAGTTCAATTATACTGAAAAAATAAAAATGGGAAGCCCCTTCTCTCTCTCCTAAAACTCTCAATCATGCCCCACTCACCTCAAAGAGAGTAAAGTGGCGCAACTTCTCTCTTGTAAACCCCCTTTATCACCACTCAGAAATAACATTCGGGGATGGTAGCAAGAGAGTTATTTTATTCACATAACAAATTACAAACCACTCAATGATAGAGTGAGACAACATAAAGCGTTAACCATATAATATATATTAGAGGCAAAAAAAACGTATAATTGGCCCAAAAAGGCATCATAAACTATGACGCTAATGGTCAAAAGTAAATTTATAATGTAATACACTACTCTCGCCCATAAATGGCGACTCAAAACACACTAAATTATCTATACTAAATTGTCCTTCAAATTAATCTCAAATACTCATGACATAGTAACAAATTAATCATCAAATGAAAGATCTAGGTAAAAATGGTCAATCAGGAATGCGATCCAGCAAATACACTTAAAAGTTAAGTTCCCCTGACAGTCCCCAAAGGACAAACAATAACAATTTAGTCTCATTTAGTAAATTTCCTCCTGGCTGAATATTATATATATTAGACTCTATCCACAAAAGTCTTAATATTAAAAACTACGCCCCTAATGACTTGCAAAAGAAAAAAAATATCAGTAAATAAAACCAAGACTACGATATAGCCTCACTGACTTGCAGTACCTTCTTTGACTAACAACTTATAAACTTTAAACATTTTCAACATTGATAGATAGTCTCTTAATAATAACAAGATGAATATAATTCCCTTAAATATTAAAATAATAAGATCTGGCAAATGAAGCTATCAGGTATAAATAACCGTCCCAAGTGGTGGTACCCAAAGGGTAAAAAAAAAAGTTTAGCAGATAAGAAAAGTTTCAAAGTAAGACACAGGATCCAAAGCACCCCTATAGGGATCGTAATAAAAGGTGAACAAATGTCTTAAATAAGTGCCCAAAGACATTAAGTATTATCATGGCTTTAGGAGTCCAAAATTTATTAAGTCCATATAGTGCCAATAATTAATAAGTTTTAATTATTACTAATCCAGAACAACAATTTTGAATAGAATAGAAAATTTTAAGCCAAAAGGGAATTTTGAATAATCTAACGTTTAAATCACCTTCAGGTAATGTCGCTCACCTTGTAGCCAGTAAGTAAAATGTGCCTACAACAAAGATATACCATCATTATATACCCTAAAAATATGCCACGTGTTCTCAATGTGCGGGGAAAACAGGAGGGAGATAGGGGGGGGTGTAACCATGGTCTAGAACATACTATATCATGTTCTAAGTCACCAGATGCACGTGGAAGAATAGTTCTACAAATTGGCCAAGTGTGGCCGATAGAAAGCAGTGTGTCCACGCATATCAATCTTTTTTTTTCTGTGGGGGCGGCTCGGCTCTAGCATTGGGAGACGAACATCAGGCCTCACTTCAGTCCAATGTTAGCCAGTGCTGCGATAAGTTGTGGAGTTATAGTGTGTTGCTGAGACGTGTCAACTGGGGCCAGGATGGTGAGTGAGACAACCTCTTAATGTTTATATGTTGTAACAAATTACACAACAAAAATGCAACGAGATGGTTTGGGGTAACAAAGCAGTCTGCCTTCTACTTGTAAGGATTTTATCAAGGATTACGGTCTTGCGGCTATCATACAAAAAGTTTACGATGCATTTATTTTAGTAAACTAAGCAAATAAAAACGTTTACTAGAAACATTTTTTGATTCAACCAATGAATAAAAGTCTATGACAATAATAATAAAAAATGTTATCCCTCGTTATTGTTATTTTTTAAAATAACTAAGTAATTATCCACTAATCGGAAACCTCTATATACTCATCTTAAAGATAATTTAAAGAAATTGTATTTAAAATAAAGAAATAGAAAATTTAGCTATATTTAGCGATATTCACGGAAGAAAATTATTTCGAAGCGTAGGCCATCTAATGGCATCATAGCTCCTGTCCTCCATATCTGAAAATGCACATCTTAGGTAGGTCTAGCGCTCTGCAAATTACATGCTTGTATTTAAAGGTGCTGTATCAGTTCCCTACGCTGCTAAGCTATTTTTCTGTTTTAGTACAACGTTAGTTTTTAAAGATAAAATCCAAATTGGATCCAAACTATTTTTTTGATGTTATTATTTAAGTTACCTAACGTGAACTTTCTGAGCAGATTGGTTATATCATCACACAACTCATAGATTCTCAGAGCTAGCTATAATTGACACAACACCCAGTCCTCGGGCCGCAATTAATCACTGTGAAAGTGTAAGCCCCAATTTCTCTAATGACACATTTTTTTAACCATACTGGAAATTGAACCCAGGACCCCTAGCTCAGTAGTCAGTCACACCACTGACTTAAATAAGGTGTCAATTGATTTAAATCATCAAAGTTTCTAAAAAGGTATTAAGGTGAGATATCTGATGATCCTGCCCACAACATGAGGTTACTCGCAATATACCATGTCATGGCTGCCAGTACGCAACTAACCAAACTAACCAAGTCAGTTCATGATGGTAGGGCTGTCTAAAAGGTAGATCATTTCAAATAAAGCCACATTGATAACAGGTTGATGGAAGTGTAAACATGAATTATCAGAGACATCTCTCTCTATGGACATCTTTAGTCGTGTTTGTAACCGAACAAAGATCTAATATCATTGATTATTGGCAAAAATACATCATATATTAATTTTCAAATGCAAATAATAATTTATTCTCAAACAAACTTTTCTAGCTCAACCTTTCCAAGATGTTTTTTTCGTTATCACGTCTTACTCCCCTTTTGGGGGCTGTACGCATATTTTTTTTAATTTTTTTATTCAGTGTTTACGGGCCCGGATCTTAAAATTTTTAAACCGGGGCCTTTTTTTTCCAAACAATTTTTACTTAATTTACCAATTTTAAAATGAATTTCCTTTTTAACATTACAACACTATTTTGCTCTTAACTTAAATAAAAATTCAACACCCTTAGCTCTTTTGATCCCCCCCGGGGTATTTTTACGCCCCGGTACCCCCCCCGGGGCCCCTCACAATGCTCGGTTTCACCCCGATCCGCCAAAGCGCTCACCGAGGTGGGCACCCATAATAACCCCCGGGGGGGCCCTATCGATTTGGGGTGCCCGCCTACTTTCTACCCTTTGGCAGCTAATTTCCTAATCTCCCCCCCTTTTAGTTCCCCCTTCCCAAATTATTTATTTTAAACCAATAACTGCTGCTAAAATACTAAACTATTTATTCCCATTAGCCGGGGAACCAAGCATATCTCAAATTTTTTAATGAGCTAGGGATGGGGGGTTGACTTTACGGGAGTATTCCACTTTTCAGGAGGGAGATTTGAAAGCCGTTTAGAAAATACACCTGCCAGGATTCAAGCCCCCAACCTCATCTTGAGCATTGAGCAGTCGAGTGTCTTCCCAGGAAAACTTGGACCTTAGACCCCCAAAAAGGGGGTCTTTTTCTGGGTTAAAGTGGAAAACCGTAAAGGGGGCCCTTGGTTTGAACCCCTGGTATACATGTAAAGAGCTTTTCTTTTACCCGGGTTCTTCCCCATTTTTCAATTGGGAAATGTTTTTACCTGGGCCGATTTGAAGCAAGAATTTCTAAAGGACGAAATGATAAACATTAAAAATCTTGGCCCCTAGCGACTTTTTCACTCAAAAAATATACATCGTTCATCCAAACCAACACAAAAAGGGCCGGTATGCAAAAAACGAGTTGGAGAGGGTAAAGGGGGGGAGTAAGGGGGAGTCAGCTACTTTTAGGGAAGGAAGTGTCGTGAGAACGCTGGCTTGATTTCCCCTCAAGGTCACGTGATGAAATTTACACAGAAGTACCACATCCCCAGGGGAAATAAAATTCACTGATCCACCGTTTAAATGTCTTTTTTGTTGTAAATTGATAGCCTGAAAAAATTTTGCCCTCTTTTGTAAACACATTAATTAAAAGAGCGTGGGGGAAAGTAAAAAGAAAAAGGGAATTTTTAGAATTTTAAAATAGATTTCCCCAAACTGTAAATAAAAAAAAAAAAAAATTGATGTTGGCCATGCAGCCAAAAGAAAGCGTGGGAAAAAATTTTGAATTTTAAAATTTTCCCATAACCTCCAAAAGGTGATTTTTATTTTTATCTTTATTTTTTCATTTTTAATACTTTTTTAAAAAACCCGTATTTGTTGAAATTGGATCGTCTTAGAAAAAAAACACGTAAATAAAATCTTTAAAACGTGTTTCTTTTTGATGTAAAAAAAACGTCAAACGTAACAAAAAATTTTTGAAAGCCCCATGATTAATTTGCGTAGGCCCCAGCTTTTAAAAGTTTTTTTCCCCTTTTCTGTGGGGCCTTTTGCGTTTATTTTTTCATGTAAATCAAACAAAAAGTTTTGAAATTCTAAGCGATGGAATTTTATTTTATTAAAAAACCTAATCTTTTTTCCTAACAGTATTTTTTTAACGGAAATCTTAGTAGGTTTATTTTCACTTAGACCTACTATCTTAGGGTATTTTTAACCTTAAATAAATTTTTTGTACAAGGTCTAGGCCTAGTCACAAAGAAATTTGTAACTAAACTAACAATGTCATCCTTTAAAAAAAGAAAAAAAATTACAACAACCAAAAATACAGTATTACCTTGAAGTTTATAGAGACAAACAAATTTATAAAATGTTCACTGATTATTAAAAGTATATTTATAGCCAGCGTATGTGGGAAATTTTATTTAAAATAGGCTTTATAAAATTTTTAAAAACCCTTAGTAATCTTTTCTTGTTTTATAACAAAGAACCCCAAGTTGACCCAGTTGGAAAAATGTGTTTTTAAAAATTTAAACTTTTCCGGGCTGTAAAATTACCATTATGGAGTATCTCGATAAAAACAGTACTATTGGATTTTTCCAACTATAAGTTTCATTTTTAAACCAAAAAAGTTTCACACACAAAACAGTTTTTATAATTTTAAATTTATCTTCCATAAAATAAAATTTTGGGACTGGGGGTGGGCCCTATTTTTTTAAATTTTTTTACTAAACAAAAATATTGTTTTTACATACAAATGGGTTTTTAAAGTTTCTGATAGTATACAAAAAATTAACAATTGTTTAAAAAATTAATTACATGTTTGTCATAAAATGCTAACCCCCCCCCCCTGAAAAACGACTTTGTTTGATTTTAATCGGAATGGACATTCCTAGAAATTTGGGGGATGGAGTCTTTAAAGAAAAATAAGCACACTTGTCGATAATTTGGGCCCTGCCCTTTTGGGAACCCTTGTTTTTTTTAAACCGACATAACAAAAAGTCCTTTAAAGTGAGTGTTGGTTTTAAAATGTTAGGAAAGGGTGTTTAAAAATTTAATGTGAAAATATCAATCAAACTTCCCTCTGTTGACCCCCCTGTTTTGAATTTTAAAATTTTACATTTTCAAAATTTAATTTAAAAAATGAAATCAAAAGGTTTTAAAAATTTAAAGCAATTTAAAAAAATTTATGTGCTTTTGACCCCCTAAATTTAGTATTCAAAGAAAAAAGGACTTGCAGAAAAAAAGCCTTGAAACTTTTATCTGGGGAAATTTTAAAATGGTAAAATTTTAAAATTTATTAGAGTTATTTTTTGATTTATTGGGAAAGTAGCATAAAGGGTCACATGATTTAAACATTTTGACTTATGAAATCTTTTTTAATAACATCTAAAATTTAATAAAACCCCCCCATTTAAACATACTAGCTATCCCTTGTTTTGTTCTTTACCCCCCTTTTAAAATTTTTCATTTTTCCCCAAACTAAAAGGGCATGTCATTTGTCGCTGCCATTTTTTACACCAGTGCTTCAAGTCTGGGTCAGCCTTTTCACATCACCCGCATCCCTTTTGGGGACCCCAACCTTTAAATTTGACTATTATATTTAAAATAGTTGACAAAAAAATTCAAAACAATTAAAAATTTTTTCCACATTTATTTTTAACACTATTTTTTATCTTTATATCGCATTCAAGTGAATAAATTTTTTTTTAAAAGAACTAAAAAAAAGTGTTTAATTTAGAGTGAGCTCTGATTGATGAACTAGAAAGTTTTTAAATTTAAGTGAGCCTGATAGATAACATTAGGTTTTGCCCCCGTATTTTAAAACCTGGGTTTGGGGAATCTTTTTTGATTATTTTTGAAAAATTTTTGTGAGGTTTCCTATTTCTCTTGAATAATAAATCCCGAAACCTGATTTTTTTTTTTACCAAGAAACCCTTCCCTAAAACCCAAAAAAAATCTTTTAAATTTTTTTAAACACTTTTGTTTACTAGGGTTTAATTTTCCCGATTGTAACTCCCCCTTTATACCCTTTATAAAAGACCTGTTATAGCTAGGTAGTTTAAATTTTAAATTTTTACATAGTAAAATTATTTTTTTTATTAAAAATTTTTTTTCTTTTAAAAATTCTATTATGTCTCAAATTATTAAACATAAAATTATAGGACTTAAGAATTGAGCCTAAAGTTTGGGGTATAGAATTTATAAAACCACCAAACTTTTCCCATTTTTTTAAAAACATTTTCATAAATTGGGGGATTTTTAAATGATGTGTAAAAAATTACAATTTCCAATATCCTTTTTTCCCAGATCGTTCCCCCTGCATTAACCCATAAAATGTAAAAAAACTACATTCTTATGTTATAAAAATAATTTGGGAACTTTTCCCCTTCCCCCTCTGGAGGGTTTTTGGGTACTTGATTTCCTGTTTTTATGTTAAACCCCCTTATTTTGTTGCTAAGGACTGCAGGGATCTTAAATTTACATTGAAAAAATTTAAAAGTTTAAAAATTTATTTTTTTTTTTTTTTTGTCTGGCCAACCTAGTGTTTTATCTTTTTAAAAATAAAATGAACCTTTTGAAAAAAAAGAATTTTAAAAATTTTTTCCTTCCTTAGCAGGGGGGTTTTTTTATTTTTTTCCCAAGGTCCAAATTTGACCTTTTGTTTTTCACCACAAGCCAAAAATATAAACCAGTAGTTTTTTCTTAATAATATAGGGGGCAAACAACCTCAGAAATTATTTTAAAAATTATATTAAATAGATTTTTATTTGGGAAAAAGGTAAAAAAAAGGGAGATAAAAAACATAAAAAAGGGACGATTTATTTATAGTTATTAGAGTTGTATTAATAAATTGTAATTTTGTCTGGGGAATCTGCCCCAAATTTTGTCATAGATAAGTTTAATTAAATACATCAAAAATAAATTTTTTGAAATTTTTAATCACTTTCACTGAACTTAGCATTATTAAATAAAATATTTTTAAACCCATTTTTATCAAAAAAAAAAATGAAAAAATGAGATACAGCCATTGGGGCTTTTCTAAATAAATGTTTTTTGAAACCCTCAAGGGCCCTTTTTCCAATATTTTCCTGGTAAATATTAAGTAAGTGGGAAATTTTAAAAGGATAAGGGCCCAAAAATTTTTTGGTTTGTTTACGTTTCTTTATTTTGAATTGAAATTCTAAAAATTTGCATACAACATATTCAATAAATGTGTTAAAAAATCATATAAAAAGATCAACCCCCTAAACCCCCCTCGGTGGTTTTAATTTGGGGGAAAACCCCCACTTTTTTGTTGACTGACCACAGAGGTAAAGGGAAAAGTTGAGGTTCGAATCTCGGTCGGTGAACTGAGGTTTAATTTTCCTAAAAAAGTTTTTTCACTCTCCCTCCACCAAGTGTAGTTTCCTTTCCCTAAAAAAAACCTTTCATATTCCCAACACATTTTTTTTGTAATTTGAAATTTTGGGGTTTCAAACCCGAAGGGTTTGTAAGAAGTATGCTAAAAAAAACTCTAATACAATTTTTATTATTACTATGGTACTTTGGTTTTTAACGTGCTTGGGTTCTACCTGTAATCTGGGCAGGGAAAAAATCCAGGTTTACAAAATCCAGTAAAAGTAAAAGAAAATTAAAATAGTCAATTTCAAAATTTTTTTATTAGCCCTCATTGGGAAAAGGGCCCCAAATCATCATGGTTTTTAACACACAATATTTAAATATAAACCTGATATTATGTCTCCCCTACCGATCAGTTTTCAGAGCATTGTATTATGTTTTTTCCCGGGTTTGGGACAGAGTGTATCATGGCCCGCCAGTACATTTTGTGTAAAGTTTGTGTCTTGATATTTTACAATATAAACCTAAAATAAATTTTAAAATTTTTTTTTGTGGGCCACATGGTCAAAAATCAAACTCACAAAAAAACTAGACTGCTAAAGATAGGGGATCATGGTTTGAACCCCAGGAAAAGTCAACGGGGTGGTCTTTTTAAAGGGTTTTTTTTCCCCTTTTTCCTTGCAAATGGGGGATACACTATTTTAATCCAAACTTCCTCTTTCCCCAAAAATTGTGATCAGTAAATGCATAAAAACCTGACCAGAAAAGTACGACATGCTAAATCGACAAAAATTGTGTTAATGATCGGTGATAAAGATCGTACAACAAAATTGTTGGGGATTTTTTATTAGTAAGTTTAAAATGTAAAAATTTTTAGATTTGAATTTACGAAAAAAATACATCCACCTAGCAAAAAGGGTTTAAAAATCTACTCGGGCTGAGTAGAACGAAAATAATAGTTTCCTCTCTCTCCCTTGGGACATCCCCTTTAGAAATAAAGAGCAGTGAAAACCCTGCTAGTTTCCACCATTCTCCCTTTCATTAGAGGCTGTAAGGCCAAGATAATGGATGTCCATTTTTGGGTTTACGGTGTTATACAAAAATCTTTTCAAAGGGAACGTGAAACCAGCTATAATGTAACATTACCCATGTTTTGATTCCCCCCCCCAAAATAAAATTTTAAAAAGGGTTTCCCCAACTGTATTAGCCCCGTGGTAAAGCCCAGACTCTCAGATGGACCCCCGGGGGCCTGGCAGGGATGTGGGGCACCCTTCGATATGAAAAAACCCCCCGGGAAATTGGCCTAGTCATAGAACAGCATTCGCACAGCTCCCCGTTCACTTCTGTGGGGGGAAACCACAAAAACCCCCTGTTTCATGTTTTTTGGGGCCCAACCCCCCCCTTTATATTTTTCCTTTAAAAAACACGCGATACTGGTTGGGTGGTCCCAAAAATTTTAGGCCTACATTTTTTCCGCCCAAAAACCTAAAAAAAAAAAGAAAAAAGTTACTAGCCAATTTTTTAAAAAATTTTAAGAATAATATTTTGTAGTCCGACCTAGGCCCACTGGGGATTTTTTTAGAGGTAAGGTTAATTTTGGGTTTTTATTATATTTCAAAAAACAATATTAAATTTTCAACAAAATCCCAAAGCACTTTTATGTCACAAAAAAAACAATTTGGGCCCTTTTTCTTTAAATTTCATAATTAAAAAAAATGGGAAAAAATATTTGTCAGTAAATAATCCCAAATTTTCCCCCTATTTAAATTTAAAATTATATACCCGAGCTAAATTAAAACAAAATAACACTTTTCAAAAACAAACAAAAAAAAATTTTTTAATGTATTTTAAAACCAAAAATTTTAAAAATTTTTGTTATTCCTTTAAAAAAAAAATTAATAAACCCAAGGTTTTTTTTAAGTTTAGTAATAATAAATAAATATAACCTTAAAAAAAAGTATATTTATAATTTTGGTTTAACTTTCCCCTTTTAAGCATTCCCCTGGGATTTTAAAAATGAAGGTTGGGCAACATTTTTTGTAAAAAGGGAAACAGTGGGGAAAATCATCGTTGTGTTTCCGGGGTTGTCAATTTCCCAAAGTAGGGAAGATATCTTGCCATACAACTTCCTTTTTAAAAAAGAAAATATTTTTCGAAATTTGTTCGTCAGAATAAAACCTAACAGGTATCCTGGGGAAAACCCAAAAAATGCCTCCGTTAAATCACCAAAAACTTTATTTTCCTCTTCTTCAAAATAGTCCCTTTGATAAAAGTCTAAAAAACTTACAATCCGGTTTGTCATGTTTCCCCCATATTTTTTTGAAAAACCAAAAAAACAAAATAACAGATGTTTGGGGGCCCCTATTGCCCCCAAACGCGCCCGCGCTGGGGGAGCCCTGTGGGATAAGGGATTGGGGTAAAACCCCCGAAAAAGGGGTAAGGGGGGTAAAGCTGAAGGCTGGTCGGGGGGAACCTTTTGGGAAATTACTTCAAAGCCAAAACCGCCCCCCGGGGGCTTGAAGGAAATTTCCCAAAGCCCCCACGGCCCGGGGCTGTCCCTTTTTTAAACCAAAACAACCCTCCTCCGCCTTTACTCCTTCTCCCCTTTACTCCTACTCTTCTTTCATACGGGGCCCCAGTCTTCCAAAAAAATTCTTAAAAAAAAGCCGCTTGGCCCTGCGAAATGAAATAGTAATTTAAAACCAACACTCTCACCCTGTTAAACTTGGGCAAAAGAGTTTGTCGATGGCCTTCTGA
The DNA here is from genome assembly GCA_039000515.1 of Timema cristinae. Taxonomy (NCBI): domain Eukaryota; kingdom Metazoa; phylum Arthropoda; class Insecta; order Phasmatodea; family Timematidae; genus Timema; species Timema cristinae. Next base: position 361 of record JBCFYV010000170.1, on the reverse strand, counting down.
CCTTTTTTTGTTTTCGCTTTTTATAAGCGCCCCCTTTCTTTTCTCCATTTTCTACCCACACGCTCTCTATGAAAACGACTCTAACATGGGGGGTTCGCTCGCCCAGAACGAGAGAGCAGCTCAACTCCCCGATAAGACGGGGCAACTTGTCACGGGGAAATGTGGGCCTGGCATGCCTCGGCTGTTTTTGGCTCGCACGTCCAAAGGGCGCCCCTTTTCTGCGACAATGGGGGAAAATTTCGAGTTTCTTGGGCTCCTCGCGAGCAAAGAGGAAGATGATAGAGGGTTTGATTTCCCGGGCTGGACAAATCTACAACACTATGGGGGCTAAAACCGGGTTTTTTCCCCCACAAAGTGCTGG